>JAFELO010000495.1:128145-165698 GCA_017140195.1 Eumaeus atala
CTCAATGGCCACGACTTCAACTTTCTACTATATTTTGTAATGTGTTTGACCCGCGAGGCGCCTTCCGAACGTTGATAACGCAAGGCACTTACGTCTAATGTAGTGAACCCGCGAATATCAATACTAATCTCTACTTAACAGCTGCGAAACGAGTGTTCACCATTTTGAACACTATTGCTAACACGTACGTTTCTAAATTGAGAGATATCGTATATGGATACATTTGTAAATTTGTCTTAGGGTTCAAAAGCCACCGAAAAGAAGTGCGTAGTATCGGGGAGTTGGTGGCCGAGGCAGGTGCGAGCGATGACCTGGGACACTGACGAGTGGACAGCGAGTATAGGCTGGGACGGAACATACTTGAGGTCGCTAATTAGATTGAGCTCGCTGTAGCGGTCACTACTCAGGTCTTGGTGGGTGGCAAGCATTTCGGGGAATGTCAACTCGTACATAATTTTTTTTTCATTAATAGGTTAGAGACATTTCTTGTAGCTTTGCAAGAAGTCGGAACCGTTTAGTGACTACCGACGCACATCAACACAGTCGGTCATTTCACTTGTTTATTGTTGCCTCATAGCTACCGTTATCTTGCCAGTCTACCAGCACATTAAGACTACCGCCAGTGCCCATAATATAAACCTAAAGACTAACGTTAGTATGGCCATTGAGCATCTGCATGTAGCTACCACACATGTACCTTACGGGATGTTAAGTCACAGAAGACTAACACAAGGGAAACAAATCTCTTATAAGTGAGAAGCCAGAGTTAATTGGAACCAACATTCGTAAGTGCTTCAAATTGGTAAGAAACAGCAACGCATAGGGGGAGGAAAACATCAAATGAGGTCATTCACCGCCTGATAATAAACTGCCACTGTATTAGAATATAAAAACACGTTTCCACATCCGTGATGAGCTCTTGACCTATACAACATAGTTTCCACATCCGTGATGAGCTCTTGACCTATACAACATAGTTTCCACATCCGTGATGAGCTCTTGACCTATACAACATAGTTTCCACATCCGTGATTAGCTCTTGACCTATACAACATAGTTTCCACATCCGTGACTAGCTCTTGACCTATACAACATAGTTTTGCTAAAACAGCCAGCTCCTAGGCTAATCATCTAACAAGGCCACAAGCGGCGGCCGCACCACTACTTCCCCAGATACCGGCGTAGGCCGCGAAGGCGATCTCATTCCCACGGCTCAAGTACGGATGCCCTCGGTCACTACCAGTGTCAACGCAGCTTAGTGATGGGACCCGACATTGTCGATAGAACTATAATGAGTAAGTAAGGGAGGTGCACCTGACCTACTCGAACCATAATGTAAACTAATGTAACTAGGGAACTGTGATCGTCAAGTTGGTCCCATCGCGGGTGGTTCGTATATTTAAGCTGTTTAAAGTTTATTGAAGTAAACATATCTACGGACACCTGGAACGCAAACGTGTGCCGAACCTTTTAAGTGCTTTGCGCACATAATGTTGCTATCAACAGTTCTTCATACGGTAACTTCGGGACTAAATAAGGCCTTATTCGAGGTTATCGGCGATCAGAGAATCGGCTTCGCAATTCGCTACGCCCGTCGCCAAGCAGTCTAGTGCACAATATCCAGTGTTCAATGAATACTGCTGCATGAGTGGATGTACAATCGTTACGTGTTCTCGTGAAGAGATATCAGGATAGTGGCACTGACAACTGACAGTACCTACGGAGAATTGCCAGGACGGATTTCCAGTCAGGTCTCACATCAATGTAAGTTCGTCTTGTTTTCGTATATTTACGCGAATGTTATTGATTGTTGTGTCTCCTTATCGGATTTAATCAGGTTTCTTTAGATTTTCTTGTAGAATGAGACAGAATCACCATCATGAACGAATATACCAAAATCTTTGTGCTGTCCCGTTATACAAATAAATGTAAAAATATGTATGTATATATACATATTTCGTATAACGGTATATTCGTTCATGACGGTGACACAGCAATAAGTTCGTTTTTTGTAATTATTAATCGACCAACAAACTAAAATCATAGTGGTTTTATCTGCTTTATATTTTAGACTGTCAGTAAAAATTCATAAAAAGTTAAGGTGGTTAGTGAATATTAAAAAGAAAATAGCGAAAATAATTTTTAATCAATTTTAGTCATAATGTGTCTATGATAAGCGTGAGTTGTGCATTCAAAATTCAATGTGCACTGTACGAGTCCCGCATCAAGGCCTAGTCTCAAAATAATCAAGTAATAGAGCGCGGTATATCCTACATAAGCGTTATTATCTAACAAACGCTAAAACTAAAAAGTCTCTTAGAAACAAGCTCGCGGTTCGTAGAGTCAGCATCCGCTCGATACTGTCATATTCCAGTGTGGCATTCGCTCACGCTAGACCCTCTCACATAGTGATATTGTAGAAAGTGCAAAAACGCTTCCTGTAAATGGCCACCGGCTCTCCGTGGTACGTGCGCAACCTCAACCCACATAAGGACTTTGAATAGCCACTATGATAAGTCACTTCAATACATCTCAACTAAGTATATTGATCGGGTGACTCTTCACCCCAATCACACTCGTTACAGAGCAGCGAATTGTTATGCGAACTGTGTGACTACCATCGGTCGTCCCAGACACGTACTGTCAGACAAATACGACCGCACCACGACAACTGTCAAACACGCTCTCTGACACGACTCTTTTTACTTACATTCTCAGAACCACTACACCTATATAATTTGGCCACAAGCACTATTACCCAATATTTTGCAGTAGGTCGTAAGTAGTTTTGTCCAAACAAAACTACTTACGACCTACGGTAGGTTTTAACTAGGGACGTTGGCGTGCCTAGTTAAAACCACTTTTTAATACACAAAAATCGATCAAAACTTAATTGAGCTACCTGAAACCGTTGACTACAAAAATTAGGCGAAATGGGGTTTTGCCCGTCATGAGTTTCTCCTCTAACAGTGACAAATTGTCAGATTCAATTTGGCACAACGTTGAATGACAGGCATACTGTGATTTCTATTTCAAATACCTTGTGCACCTACGGCTAATAGTACTACAAGAAGATTGCGTAAATAATAGTTTAGGTTGTTGTCAATTACTTATCTGTTTATTAATTTCAATTATGCTAATCATAGAAATTAACAAAACAAAGATAAATCAATATTATGATTTTATGTTTTGTTAATTATTCTCGCTATCTTGTTATTTCTTTACTATAAACTCACTCTTTGCTTTTTTAAGAAACAATATTAATTTAACACTTGAATAAATAAGTAAACTTTATATATTTTTCCACAATTGTTTAATTTGAATTTACATTTACGACCGGTTTCAACTTATCATCATCAGATGAACAAATAAATATTTTTGTGAGAACAAAAACTCAACTTTTTCTGTGAAATCTGTTTGTTAGGAACACAGCCAAGTAAGCACAATACCATAAGGTAACCTCTGCGCACCAATCAGCTTTGAAACTACTTCTAGCTAGTGACCTTGATGCTTGATGATCAAAACATCATCATCAACGCTCCCTATGCCCCAAGCCGTTATCCTCATATGAGCACATATGCAGTCACCTAGTATAATCGATCAAAAACGTTTCACTCGCCAAACGTAGAATTAAAAATAGCATCAATATATGGAAAATGATCACCGACTATAGACTACTAAAAGAAAACATAGGCAAGTTTCAACGGAGTAACCCCGGTAATATCCCAGATGTCATAGACACCCTTCTGGCTACTGTTGCAGCCTCATGCAATACTACCGCCCTCTTAGTCAGTAAAATAGAAAAATCTTCCAGAGAAATCTCCACCGTACCAGGGGACCGTTTTGCCATCTCTCTCTGTGTTAGGGATTTAATCCGTCGAAAAAACGTCGGACTGAACGCCTGCACGACCGTAACTGAGGCGAAGAGTTCAGACAGGCCATCCGTCAACACGAAAGATAAGCTAAAAAGGCTGCGAGGAAGTTCAAAAACGGGAGATAGGATCGTTCCTACGTACGGCTACCGGATGCCCCTGGTACATACGTAACATCGATCTACATTGTGACTTCAACTTGACCTCGATTAAAAGCCACTTCAAAGAGCTGTCTCAAAAGTTCTTTGACCGTGCCTTAGCTCACAAAAATAACGTTACAAACCTACTCCCGATATCATCGGCCGAAGCACGTATTGCTCGACGCCGACGATGGGATCACGATAGCAGTAGTTAGGTCCACCAAAGGACACACAAACAAAAACACCAAGACACAACTCGTAGTAAAAAGCCAATAAGACCAGCTAACGGATAGCAGTTTTTAGTCGGCAGTAGCTATCGCTTCACGACCTGAGCCCGATACAGACTTCTATTTCGGTTGGATGGCACGTAAACGCACTTTTCCTGCTAGAACCAATCATACGAACACCGCTTCGAACGTACCGAGGCGTAGAAAACTTACATATACTACTTAGACAAGACAAATCATACACGGGCTCAAATATCCTTAGTGTGCGGAGGAGGACTTTTCGGTCCCAAAAACAACTACTATAGGATATCTCACAATCATCCCAGTATATCTCTTCCCATCTGTAGGAAAAAATGGGTGTCTATCCCCCCCGCCGTCTCCCTGACACCAGAAGACACAAAATACTTCGCGTGATCCGATGAACTGTACGAGGGCATTAGCGTCGCCAATAGTAGTAGATCCCTCCTGAAAAAATCGGATTGCCGTCCTATCGGCACGCATTGAACCGAAGTTCCACCAGAATAGAAGTGTAGATAAGCGAAGGTAATAGTAATAGTGTACTTATTGTGATGAATTATACTACCTGTGTCAGGTATATATTGTGAGAAATTATACTACCTGTGTCAGGTATATATTGTGAGGAATTATACTACCTGTGTCAGGTATATATTGTGAGGAATTATACTACCTGTGTCAGGTATATATTGTGAGGAATTATACTACCTGTGTCAGGTATATAATTCCTGAGGTGTAAAATAAACGAAGCCACTAACCACGTTTTAGTGATATAGTGATATTAAATTCAAACATAATGCATCAAAGATGTCGAGACATCGTGCACATCCCTCTGAAGAAATAGGGTCATTCCCCCTCTCGCATCAAATCATTTTTAATTGTGTGTATTCAATCTTCCCATTGTGCAACCTGGATCTGAAATGGCTGACGTGTCGATTCGCTGGTCCGGTCATTGGCCTCATTGTTTTCACTCCTGTGAGCCGCAGAGGATACGGTCCATCAAGAAATAGGTCAGGAGAAATTTAAATTGATTGAGGTCAAGCAATTTTAAAAGCCGTCACGTTGCGACGTTATGGCATACATTACTTCAAACAAGCCACAAATCATTTTTAACGAAACATTTGTAACAGTTGTCATTGTATGAGTTCAGCAGCACTGATTGTAAACATCCAACACAAGCTGCCATCCCTCACAAAATATTGTCTTAAAATTCGGCAAACGTTTTAAATATTGTACGTAATTTTGTAAATCCTTTGCAGAGAGAAATGAACGATAAAAATTGAAATCATACAGAATAATAAATAATTGATCGCTCTCTAATGATGTGTAATGTTTTTTCAACAACAGATGTTATAGAAAGCCGCTACCCCAATATTGAGGTAATAAATTTCAATTTGACGTACAAATATGAATGAACCCGCATCGCAGCCTCGATTGATCACAATCATCGCGATAAAACGAGCCAAGGCTAGCGAAGGACAATGTTCACATCCGGCGAGTGCAGCTGGTGCTACCACACTGGTTGGCTCATTGGGACTGTGCGATCGGTAATGTTACGAATGACATCGACTTTCAACCATAGCAAAATTCTCAAATTTAGCACATCGATAATCAAAGTTATAAACTTATCATATTTAAGCTTTCTATAACTTTGAAGGTCCGCCGATACGCCCAGTTGGTGACGCAGCAGCAGGTCACATTACGCCAGTGCCCATATATATGTGTGTTAATATGACTTCGTATATAAAAAATTTAACATGATGAAATCAAATTCCCTAAACGTATATAATAACAATAAGTTTAATGGTGTTACCCTAATGGTAGGCGCCATGAAGACTTGTGTCACAGAGTTAATAATAATAATTATTATCATTATTATAGCACGCCTTCGGCCTTGCTCTATTCTCGACATACTAGAGTAAATATCACATCATATTTTTCCGACGATAACAGTTTATATTACATTTACCATTGCACTTTAAGAGAAACATATAATCTCGAATTCATATCCGATACTAACGCATTATTAAGTTAGAAACTCCCAAGAAAGCACTATTGTTCATTCCAATTACCAGTTATACAGCTACAACAGTCCCACGTGGTTTCTGAGTGCACACATTGATTAATGTACATTATAAGCTTAGCACATTTCCATACTTCGTTTTATTTTCATTTTGTCATAGAATGATGTTCCTCATTACAACCAAGTGTGTTTTATAAATAAAAGTTGAGGTGTAAATGTGAACATTAATACGTCCTAACATAAACATTTGCGTTGTCACCTCAGCGTTAACGTACCTAATTCCTTAATGGCAATGCCAGCGAGGAGAGAAAGGGGTCTAATGAAGCGCGAGTGGGGAGTACGGGGAGTGGGGAGGGCGGGGGGTGGAGGGTTCAATGGAAGTGCGAGGACAGGAAGGAAGCCCGCTATTATCATCTCAGTACTTGAAATGATTATGTTATTGTTACGACTTGAAGATCATTTCATGCGTCTTTCTTTTATCATCATCATCAGCCTAAACTACTGCACCGTCAGACTTAGGCATCATATCTACCCCGTTTTTATACGTTTCTCCTTAATGAGGTTTGAAGAGCTATTTAAATGTGGGTGTAACGGTACCTTGCAGCCGGACCGGGTTGGCGCGGCCGGAGTGAGTCTCAAGTATTTTCTGCTCACGCACTACTGGTGCGCTTGCAGGTTGTGTTATCGGTACCCAAGCACGCCATGTGCCACCACATTATTGCTATGCAGTGGTGTTGCTTCCTTCCCTCTCCAATAACTCATAAAAATTGTACCATACGTACATACATGTGTGAGGTCTCCGCCCGCATTCTTGAGATGCGCGTTTTGCTTCGATCGTCGATGAGGGTCCCGAACAAAGACCGCACAGGTTGGGTTAAAGACCAGCATCCGTGAGAGGAGCTCGTAACCGTAAGGGACACTGACTTTTACGATTCACTCTACACATTACTATAAGTTACTTCACGATTCACTCTACACATTACTACAAGTTACTTCACGATTCTCCCTACACATTACTACAAGTTTCTCTTACGATTCACTCTACACATTACTACTAGTCACTTTTACGATTCACTCTACACATTACTACAAGTTACTTTTACGATTCACTCTACACACTACCACAAGTTACTTTCACGATTCTCCCTACTCATTACTACAAGTTCCTCTTACGATTCTCTCTACACTTTACTACAAGTTACTTTTACGATTCATTCTACACATTACCACAAGTTACCTTTACGATTCACTCTACACATTACTACAAGTTACTTTACGATTCTCCCTACTCATTACTACAAGTTACTTTTACGATTCACTCTACACATTACCACAAGTTACTTTTACGATTCACTCTACACATTACCACAAGTTACTATCACGATTCTCCCTACTCATTACTACAAGTTACTTTACGATTCTCCCTACTCATTACTACAAGTTACTTTTACGATTCACTCTACACATTACCACAAGTTACTTTCACGATTCTCCGTACCCATTACTACAAGTTCCTCTTACGATTCACTCTACACATTACTACAAGTTCCTCTTACGATTCACTCTACACATTACTACTAGTCACTTTTACGATTCACTCTACACATTACTACTAGTTACTTTTACGGTTCACTCTACACATTACTACTAGTCACTTTTGCGATTCACTCTACACATTACTACAAGTTACTTTACGATTCTCCCTACTCATTACTACAAGTTACTTTTACGATTCACTCTACACATTACCACAAGTTACTTTCACGATTCTCCGTACACATTACTACAAGTTCCTCTTACGATTCACTCTACATATTACTACAAGTTCCTCTCACGATTCACTCTACACATTACCACAAGTTACTTTCACGATTCTCCCTACTCATTACTACAAGTTCCTCTTACGATTCACTCTACACATTACTACTAGTCACTTTTACGATTCACTCTACACATTACTACTAGTTACTTTTACGATTCACTCTACACATTACTACTAGTCTCTTTTACGATTCACTCTACTCATTACGACAAATTAACTTTACGCTGTCTAAAAACTGTGCCTCACTTTCGACACAACTCGTTATATTTGTTTCATATCACTCGCCTTACGTTTCACATGTTCGATGTTATATATACCTAGTACTCAACCTTTTTTAGATTATAGATTAGTAAGACGAAGAAGTATCTACCTGCAACGCCTCGCGTGGCACGGCCCACACGAGCCACTGATCACTGCTCAATGAAGTTAGATTAACTTATCTTAAATACTTATGAAGTGGGTGTAGATTGTAAAGAGGCGTCCACTTACAACGAGGCACGGCTCATGATGCAGATGGACCGCTTGCCTCCGCAGTTACTTATGACACTGAGACTTACAACAACGAGACTGCTCCGACTTTCAGTACAACTCGGGTCTGTATTTACCAACTAGGCGGCTTGCGAGCACGCTACCTCCTTTTAACAAATGAGTATGCTCTTTTCATGGATACCGCTAAGTCGTATCGTAGCGGCAGTGCCGAGAGAGGCAGCTGGTTCCACAGGACAGTTGCATGCGACAAGTGGCGTTTAAACCGCACAGCTGACGGCGGTCTGACAGCGAGATATTGGCGTGAATTCAGTTATAAGTAGTCGCCGTAGTCGCCAAAAGATACCGACTGCCCCCTTGCGCTTTAATAAGATAACAGTCGTAGGAAAAGAAGTATCCGTGAAAGCCGTCTGTTGAAACATGAGCTTTGTTACACGTACTGCAACAATAGCCGTGGTCCGCTCTGGCCCCCTTCTATAATCTGTTCAGATATTTTTAATGGGTTTTAGGGATAAACCTAAAAAAAATTAACCACAAAATTTGTTCTGTCCTAACAAGAACCATTACAAATTATACTTATGTAGTTAAGTATAACATTAATTGTCCTTATCTCTACTTGTCCGTCTGTGTGTCGTTTGAAATGTATGTCCATATCTCCACGTCGAGGTTGTAATTTATGCTCTCCTAATAATAGCAGCTTTGTTATAATTGTTAATAACTGGTCAGATAGTGGACTAAATGTGGCGTTCATGTACTAATATAGAGACGCGCCGGCAGCTTGTCGTTAGGCGCTGGCCCTCCAGCTGCAAGTCTAATGTAATATGTGTTTTATGTTTGATTCGACTGGGGAAAACCAAAAACCTGGCGCACCTCGCTGAATACATTTATTTTATTCTGCTTCACTAAGAAAACATAAGCTAATTTACGAACTGTAAAGAATTCTAAACACCAATAATATATTGCCGCCTATTGTAAGTAAAATACTTGTTTGTTTTTAACACATCCGTGTGAGTGAAGCTACAAACAATTGTAAGTAAAATTGTATACTAAGTAAATAAAACAATTTAAAAACAGTACAAAAAATTTAACATGAAACAATAAACATCAGGATATCGCAGCAAATCAATGCTTAGAAACAGTATCTCTAAATTCATTAGGACATGTGTTTTCTTCTAGATCTTGTAGTTATATGATAATTTTTGAACCTATCAGATGACGGTCTATTCTTACGTGTAATGAATGCTATGTAAGTAGCGGACTTCACGCCTCTCCTAGTGGCAGCATATGATATCTTTTACAACTCCATGTAAACTACTGTCATGTCTCACAAATTGAAGACATCTTATACATTTGTATGTATTCGCGTCTTTTTACGTAAACATTATATCGAGAGTTATCTTATTTGCGGATACGTACATAAGTGCTGTGAGAAGTTTAGCCACTTTACTACCAGAAGTCGTAAAGTGGCCAACATTTAGGACTAAGAACAGGATCGCATTACGAATACTAGAGTTTTATACGCTTCTCTAGTGGCATGGTCAATGTGTTTTTGGTATGTTCTTTTAGAACAGTGAATGACACCGAGACCGCGAATTTACAAAAAGTACAAGCTTTTGCAAATCCTGTCCTGTATGTGTTTGTAAGTGGTGTCATGAGCTATAGTGAAGCCCGTCGAGGTGCGTCTGTCTACACGAACATATTGCTAAGGCGGTATTCCTCAAACCTTTGAAGATCTTCCTGACAGACTCGGCAAACGTTATCCTTTTTGACACGCCTAAATTTCATTAAACTAAATATAAAATTGTGAGTATCCGGTGGCGCAATATGGGGATGCCACTACATGTTTAGCGTCCGATCGGACATTCTGTTTTGGTCGAGTTTCGGTAAAAAAACGGGCTTCGGTTTAGTTTCGGTTTTGGTAGCTAACTACGACTGACACCGAAACTGCATTCGGGAGTTCGGGAGTTCTCGCGCTGTGTTCTGTCGTTGAATTCCATCCAAGCAACGAAGACATTTTGGACTGCCTCATGTTAGCAGTTTGTTTAGATAATGTCTGATGCGATCGTTCTTTCATTTTAAATTTAAAATGTCACTTGTAAATAAGGTATTAAAGAAGATCTATATAACTGGTCTTGCAATAATTATAGTATAATAATTGTAGTAGTTCAATAAATTGGTCAGATAGATTGCTATCTAATCATTTTATTTATTGGTTAATTTAATTTGCTAACATTATAGTCGAACAAACATTAGTCGGTGGTAATATTGCGGTGGTAATATTACGGTGGTAACATTGCGGTGGTAATATTGCGGTGGTAATATTACGGTGGTAATACTGCGGTGGTAATATTACGGTGGTAATATTGCAGTGGTAATATTGCGGTGGTAATATTGCGGTGGTCATATTACGGTGGTGACATTGCGGTGGTAATATTACGGTGGTAACATTGCGGTGGTAATATTATGAATCCTAACTTCATTATAATACCTACTTATCAATAAGATATTCAAGTTCAGTTGGACACTTAGACAAGTGTAAGTATATAATAACTTTAGGAAGAGGTGGTGCCATGCTGCACGGGAGGAGGTAGTTCCATGCATGGTGCGTGACACTACATCCTCCTATGCAACGGAATTGGGCTGGCACGACGTTACGTGCGGTTTGTGAGTAGCCTGTGGCCCACTGGGGGGATGATAGGAGGGCAACACATCTGCGTGACAAGCATGCGAATGTCCATGGGCGTCGCGTGGTAGTCATCAAAATACTCCGATTTCTCGTTTGCCTCCTTGTGCTATAAAAAAAGGTTGGCATCTACGTACCTAATTATTTATTTTCTCTGTAAAATTAACACTCGCAAATAAATAAGTCGGTGCGTATTTATATCTACTAACCTCCTAACTACTACTAGTTACCCAGTGTATGGAGAGTTTTAAATGTTGCAATTAGTTCTATACCTACTACTTGTAATACGATCCAATCACAGCGATTCTGTTCTCTTTATCACCCCACTCCATTTTATAAAAGATTGTAGAATGTGTTGGTGCCAAAATGAGAAAACATCGTGGACAATCATAAAAATGACAGATTTCAAATTCAAATGTAACATTTGTTATTGTAACAGAACATTGTGTAGAGATTCGACATCGCCACACAAGACACATACTGGCATAATGTGGCAACTTCAGTTTCGTGCAGTTTATGAGTAGCCGGTGGCTCATTGGAGGGAGGAGGAAATGGGACAACGCATCGGCTAAGAAATTATGCGACTGTTTATGGGCATTGGTAGTCATCAAAAGGTTCCAAGTGCCGGTTTGCCAACTGAGAGAATCTCTATGAAATGAAAACGCATCATAAGAAAGAGATGAATATTATATTAATTTTGTATAGTGGTTTAGGTTCGATGCTGACATAAAACCGGCAGATGCGTGGTCAAGTTGTGCTTTTCGTTAGACTCAAGTTAAGAGCTCGTTGGAAGCATAAAATATGCAGCAATAAACCGCTGACAGTACAGGGAAAAGTGATTATTGTAAAGCTTTTGTGGCTCGGCCCAAGTCACAGGCCCAGCGAAACATTTATTTTTTATGTTTATTTCTACATTCTCTTAGGGCTGTCGTAGTGTTGTTTAAACTACATGTTTGAAGTATCAATGCATGCTTGGCTTGAGGAAAAAGCTGATGAATACATGATAGCATTACGTGAATGAGACCAGCGGAGATATAAGTTAGTGAAGATAGAACAGATAGAACGTAACTCTTACGTTTCGTATATTACAGTAGGGGCAAGAGACAGAGAGAGAGAGAGAGAGAGAGAGAGAAAGAGAGGCGAGCACACGTTTTCCCACCATCCATCCTTTACAGGTCTATAGGTGGTCCCACATTCATCCTTTACAGGTCTGCAGCTGGTCCCACATCCATCCTTTACTGGATGTCTACGGCTGGACGTCGGTCAAATTCAAGCAACGTCAAGTCGACGAGCTGCTGCTAACTGTCCCCGCCCCAGATTCTTAGATCGTCTTCCATCCCACCTGTTCGAGGGCCGTATTGCTATGGCCAAAACACTCTCACTGTCTGGTTTCAAGGAATGGACTGGTGCCCGACAATGGATTTATATGACGTGGTGGATAGGGTAAAGTTTTACTATTGACTGTTGTATGTGAGAGACACGTTCATCATGGGGACCGATCTCCTCTTCTCTACAGAATTTGACATTTTCGTTTATTTTGTGCAGTACATCCCTCTGAACCTATGACTTGCACCACAAGCAAAACTTTAATGACCACACTATGTGCTGTGCGTGTGTGTGTAAGTGTTCACGATCTGCTGCAGTACTGGCACAAAGAAGAATGCAAAAACGAAACACGAGTACAGTTTCAGATCAGTCCCGGCTCCAGTTCGTAAACTTGTCAGGGTGAGAGTCCAATACCTACAACTGGTTCAATTACTTTTATTAATGAAAATAGTTCTGTAGGACACGCGATAGACACGGTCTAGACATGTTTAGATTTTTAGTATAACATACGACGCGCTATACTTATACAAAGTGTTAGTTTTGATAAACCTTAAAAAATAAGATTAAAGGAAGTATGGGGAAAATAATGTCTACGCTGGCGCTTGTAACGAGCGGAACCTCCGCTCAGTCATTCCCATGTAGTAAGAAGCGAAAGATTGAGGTCATCAGAATCCATTCAGTAGATTTTAAGAAAAGCGATCAAATACACACACACAGCTTTTGGGGACATTGTTTATTATGGGCGCATAAACAAGTTCACAGTTGCAATACAGTTCACATACACACAGATAACACTGTCCGGTATAACTGTTCGATTTGAACTTTTTTTAAATCTATATTTGGTTAAATCTTGATTATATTCATTAAAGTTGGTCGTGAAGTTCACTAGAAACAATAATTATTCAATGCTTAAACAAATAAATATGTGAATAAGGCGAGTTATACACAAGTAATGAGAGCAATCATTGATCATCAGTGAAGGTAACTTATAAGTCTTGTACTTTTTGTACTGTACTTTTTCATGTCCACTGAGGACTTCAACCGCATTACACCTCGTACGCCTACGAGTTTGAGAGTTGAAACTGAGAGCTTTTCAGTTCTTTTCTTGCTCCGGATCTTAAGTAAATTGGATCCGACCACTTGGACAGCATGTAGAAACCTATTGTTCAAATCGTCGGTTGATTCACATTCAGCCAGGCATTCAAACGATTTTGGAATTCGAGCTGAAAGTTTTCAGAGCTTTGGCATGGGGATGGGATTGGACGAAGTGTAGACATCATTAACCGTGACCGTTCAAGCCTTGTATTGATATTTAATGTGCCTTTTACTATCCGGTCGTCACTGCTCGCTTTTATCCTATTGATCACAGGGACATCACCAAATATGTGGCGCCTCGTTGACAAAATGAAGTCTGTCTCGTTTTTCGTCATTCCATCTGGGCTGATCCAGGTCCATTAGCGATGCGGCTTCTTTTTGAAGAAAGAGTTCATCATATAGGTTGCCGGCCGCTGAAATTACGCCTGCTAACACCGAACTAACGCATCTTCAGCTTAAATTCAGCTCATGGTTAAATAATCCCAAATGCCTTTGCGTTGAAGTCATCCATCACCACCGTGCAATAATTACGTTTTTGAGGTCTGGATGGCTTTCGACATATCCTCGTACATTACCGCCACCTTGTCGTCGGAGTGTTTCTAAGTTGGGGCTTACACCTGTATATCCATCAACTAATACCATTTGGTAATTCTGAGTATTAAGTACGCCACTTCTTGACACACTTCCAATCGCTTCCACGTTATTAACGAGCGGCTTCCGGACGATACGCCCAGCACCACCCTGGGAAAGGGCGTCACCTCCCCCTGCTCCGCCGTTACCGAGTCCGCTACCGTATCCTCGGGATAGCAGAGCTGCCGGAGACTGGGGACAATGGTTCGTACTGCTTTTCATTGGATGACAAAAGGATCCTGCTGCCCATTCTAAGTCGGCATTTTGTAGTTCCACCCATCTCGGAACGGTTTGACCGCCGTTCTTTGGTCGACTGATTGCGTTGGTGCTGGGCCACTCAGCGGGCGGTTGGCTCGCCAGGCCGAAGATCAATTGCGTCTGGCACTCAAAGAACTAAAAGTTAAAAAACAAGATGAGCTTATGCTAAGTGAACGTACAATAAATTAGTAAATAAGTACAATAAATTTGTGGAAATAGTATATATTATACTATTTCCACAAAGTAAGTACACAATAAGTAGTTACAATATGTCCATCAAGAAGTGACAATACACTCCATCAACTATAAGTGAACGTGATGACAATAAACATGAAATGTTAAAATCATGCAAAAAAAAAAAAGTTGAGTTAAATATGCTAAGTGAGAGGTATGAATTTATGTATTCTTTATACAGAAACTCATACTATTCACAAATCTAACATAAATTTAGGAGATACTGTAGAAGGATGTAACCTAGGCCGAGATGAAGTGCAGGGGACTTTGAAAGTTTCTGCCAATTTGAAAATATAACTTGCAGAGGCACAAAATTATATAACATCTCTTGAAGACCAAAACCAGAACCATGCTTTCTCACGAACCCAAACCCTATATGAGGAATTGATTATGAAGAAACCGGAGCTTGTTACTAATAGTAGCTGTAGTAATCAAAATCTTACCTTAATTGATCTTACTATCTATTGGATATTTTCGATCTAATGAGAAAAGACTTGCGTCTTTATTAGGACATAATAGCTGTGACCTTCTTCGTTCATCAATAGACCATTCACCCATAAATATATAATTCCAAAGTAGCAGATTCAGGCGGACGTAACAAATATTGTATTGAAAGACACGGTAGCCTCAACATCCAAAGAAGACACAACATCATCATCATTATGAGCCCTTATCAGTCCACTACTGGACATAGGCCCCTTTCAATGAACGCCAAGACGACCGATCTCCTGCTATTCGCATCCATTCCAGGCCGACTACTGCGCGGAGATCGTATTCAAACCTGGTGAAGGGTCGATCAACACTTCGTCTTCCAAAACGCGGCCTCCACCCCAGAACCTTACTGGCCCATTTGCCATCTGTTCTTCTGAGAGACCAGTCCATTGGCACTTCAGCGAGCTTATTCTTCGCGTGATATGGGATACTTTAGTTCTCTGCCTTATGACTTCGTCACGAATTCTATCGGACAGAGTAACACTCAACATAGCACGTTCAATACCCCGTTAAGCTACCGCAAACTTACGGGCCGGTCCTAAATTAAGAGGCCATGTTTCGGCCCCGTATGTCATCACGGGGAAAACTCATTGGTTGAAGACTTTTTTCTTCAAACTCCGTTGTCTGGAATTCGTCAAGCCTTGTGGTGTGACGATTCGCCAAGACTCTTGAGAACAATTGATTCGCTCCGTATACCGAGAGGAGTATGGGTGGTGGTGGGTAAGTGTCATTCCGTCCTTTTGGACATCTCCGGAGCCGGACGCAGACGATTTGACGCTTGCGATCGAGGCACCGTCGCGCGCCGTTATCGAACAGAAATGTTCCACGATCTTAAACAGTTTATCGGATTAGGGGACCCGTAACAGGCTAACATTTTCCGCAGCCAAGTCCCAGACTATGATAATTAAGGGTCGCTTTAAAAGCGGACCGACCATTAGGCTGAATTGTACCTCGATCGAGAGTGTATCTGTGACCAAGGTGCTTGGGGTACACATAGACGATGCTAGATCCTTTGCGCTGCATGCGGTTTTGATGGGCGAGAATGCCGCCAGCTCTTCCGGGAAGGTCTCACGTGTCTCTACCTCCGCGTGGGGTGTGAAGTACCCGGCACTTAGGTTCCTATACCACGGATCCTATGTTGCAATCAAGACAACTGCTGCAGCGCTTTGATGTCGACGCTCTCACTTGTATGTTGTACGTGGTGCATTATTACGCATCTATACAAAGACCAGCTTTGGTTTAATTGACGAAGCCCTAAAGGTCTAGCAACAGTACGGCGCTACCAGTATTAGCCGGCGTTCTGCCTGCCAACCTGGAGGTTCTTCGAGCTTTACGCGTGCAGGAGGAGTGTTCGGGGCTCAAGGGCAAGGAGCGCTAGAAAAAGAAAAGTGCTATCGCGGACGATATCATCTCCACTTGGCAGTCACGATGGGCCGCGTGTACCACCGGGTACGAGCTATACTGCTTCTTTCCAGAAGTTACAACGCGTCTTTCATATCAATGGGTTTAACCTGAGTACGTTATTTCGCAGATAATAAGTGGGCACGTGTGAAATATCATATTGGACGGCACCCAACGTATGACAGTGGGCCCAGTCTATCACCAGGATTTGGTCGCAACGGAACATAGTTTTAGGCAATTGAGGACATTTGCGCATACATGGCACTCGAAGATGAGGGATAGGCAACGAGGTAGCTGCATCGAGATAATCTTGACTGACGAGGCCGGTGACAACTTATGTGTTTGTGGTGTCGTGCCCTCTTGTTACTTTACTACAGTACTTGTACAGAGCCAGTGAGCAAACCCCCGTGCATCTCCCATGATTCGCTCCGTATATCGAGAGGTGGGTAAGAGCATAGGTTTAGGTGGGTAACTGTCAATCCATCCTTCTCCTGGGTCTTTCCCCCTTTAAGCTGCGCAAGATCCAGACTAATCCCACTCAGGCTGACGTTCGGCTGATTGCCTGACGTGTTAGACTTGCACACGGATCGTTGTTTAGGATATCGGGATGAGGAGCGTGCGACATATACAACTTGCTATAGAAAGCTTCGATCTGAGATTCGATAGAAAAAACGGTAATCCCAGAATCAATATTAAACTTTGTCTGATGACTTCTTCCAAGTTTCTCCACAAAAAAATTCGATCTGGTTGTCTTCTGGATATGTGGCCAAATAGCTGAGGACTCCTTTGTAACAGATCGTAGACAGCCTGGGGACCTTTTAATATTTTGTTTATTTATTCATGTCTTATCTTTACGCGAATGTTACTCATTACAACAAAGTTACTTTTAAGGATTGCATCGCGTTTTATTTAAGTTACTCCACCCGTGGCCATGGTTGCTGCAAAGCTTCTGAACCGTCGGGCTAGTTAGATAATTAAATAAACTGTAAAAAAAATTTTTTTTTTTTTGTTGCGAATGTTAAGTGTTTTTCTTGTTCCTTTTGTACTTGATTTTTATTCTTCAATTTGCTTACTTTATTTGTTCCCTTTCTTACTTTGTGTTATTTATTTTTTTTACAAATAGAGCTATTTTTATTTATTTATGTCTGCGGGCCTATTATATGGGGACGGCCCATTGTCACAGAAAGGAAGGGAAAGTAACACATCTGTTTTTTTTCTTTATTTTCGTGTAGTAGCATCCTCGTCTGGTGTAGTTTGTTATTATTGTTACAGAAAAAATCACAAAGCTATGGGGAGTTTACGGCTTACTTTCCGGCCCTTCCTTTGCTTTTTTATGTGTATTTTCTACGAGCGCCACCATAATTAAATAAGGGTCTGATGTAGATGTTAATGGGTATTCGACCCCATTGTTGCAGAATCAATCACAATGTTCCCATCTGCTCTTCCTTTATTTTCTTATGTCTATTTTCTACGAGCGTCACCATAATTAAAGAAAGGTCGGATGTTGATGTCTATGGGCGTCGAACCCCATTGTTACAGAAAAAAATCACAAAGTTCTCGTCTGCTCTTCCTTTGCTTTATGTATATTTTCCACGAGCGTCACGATAATTAAAGAAAGGTCTGATATTGATGTCTATGGGCGTCAGACCCCATTGTTACAGAAAAATATCACAAAGTTCCCATCGGCCCTTCCTTTGCTTTTTATGTCTATTTTCTACGGGGGTCTCCATAATTAAGGAAAGGTCTGACGTGGATGTCAATGGGCGTCCTACCTCATTGTTGCAGAATCAATCACAAAGTTCCCATTGGCTTTTCCTTTATTTTTTTGTCTATTTTTTAAGAGCGGCACAATAACTAGAGAAAATTCTGATGTTGATGTTTACAGGCGTCTGCCCCCATTGTCACATAAAAAGCATAAACTCCTTTGCTGCCTTGATTTCTACGGGCGTCCCGCGGTTAATAGTATGACCGATGTTATGTTGAAATGCAATTTGCAATGTTATGTCGAAATCGAGGAATGAAGATTCGGCGAAGTCGTAATGAAAATAATGAATGTCCATCACGCGGCTACCCTCTCAGAGTAGCCGCTATTTATTTATATAAACTTTAAATTATTTACACATTCTGTTTCACCTACTATTATATACTCAACGTTATTAAAATACAATCAAAACAAAAATACATAACAGAAATACACATGAGAATGTACAATTACATTACGTGGGAGAGACAGTTGGACTAGTATACCCAATTACAAAAAATAAAACTCCCCAATTTTTTTATAATTTCATTTCTTTAAAAGTATCTCCCGAACGTTGGCCATATGTATAAATAATGTTACAGAAATATGTGTCGCCAACATTCAAAAATACTTCAGTCTAAGATATTGCTTAATATTCAAAATATACACGAAATGTAAAACAATTCCTTTTAAATTGTTCATGGCATTGAAACGTTTAGAAGTAAAGGATCCCTAACACTAACGCTATAGTGCATAACATCGACAAGTGTCAGTCTATATACGTTTGGATGGATTTTGAAGTCACAAAGCAAAACACGAAGCTGCCCGACGGATGCGGCAGTACATACAAACTAAAACTTAATACGAAATGAAACATCACAGATTTTTGTACCTACAATAGAAATGCTTCGAGGAGAATGCCATGAAAACGAGGTGAGTCTAACAGCTAATATGTACAGTCGCTCCCGCGAAGTCCCGTGAGATCCCGTGGGATATCGCGAGATCCCGTGGGATATCGCGAGATCCCGCGAGGATGGTCGCAGCGCCGAAGTTTGAGCCGTTATATTTAAATAGGATCACAGTGGAAAAAGTGATTTTAAAATTACGTTTACTCCTAAACCTTCTATAAATATAATATATGTTCTTAAAGTCCCATGTATGGCAAGTTTTCTACTAGAAACGCTATCACTCGCGGTGACACTAATCTCCTATGTCTACCCATAGAAAAAACTCATTCTATCTGTACAAAGTCACTCGAAACGAAACTAGAAACTGGGTTGCGATACAGTCCTTTGGTTGGTCGGCTGCGGCTGGTACACGTCGTAGGAGTGGTGCGGCTCCAGGTGGCACACCACGTTGTTCTCGCCGTTGAGCACGGCCGCCAGCGCGCGCATGTTCTCCTGCGGCTGGTACTGCGGCGCGCCGGGCGCGCGCGCGTCCACGAACTGCGGGTGCACGAGGCGGCCGCTGTCGTGCGGCCTGTCGCCGGTGTCCCACTTGCCGTACAGGTGGTGCCTCTCGCCGGGGCTGTAGGAGATCAGAGGCCGATGATCCCCAAAGAACTTAGAGCTCGAAGAGCCGTGGTGACCCGGGTGCGGGCGGCCGCTGTCGGGGCCGGAGTTGTCGTCCGACATGTCGGACATGAGTGTCTCGTTCCTCTCGATTTCCTCGTACACCGGGTCGTCTTGCAGGACGCGGAATTCCTCCGAGCCGCGCCGGTACAGCCGGCCCTGCTGCGCCGCTATCTCAGAGTACGTGTGGCTCGCGCCCTGGCTGCCGTGGTGGTGGTGGTGCTTCCTGCGGCTCTCGTCCTTGTAGTGCTTCCGGAATATCATCTCCTGGCTGCCTGGCGAGTGTTGGGACATGAACACGTGCGGGTTGCGGAAGTCGTGGTTGTAGCTCCTGGTGGTTTGGTAGCCCTGGTGATGGAGCGGACTCTCCTCGTCCTTGATGACGTGGCGAGGAGAGCCGGGCGCATGGGGCGCGTGGCCGGCGTGGGGCAGGTGCGACCCGTCGCAGTCCGGGTAGGGGCCGTGTATGTGATTCTGCTGCATCTGTCGCGACAGGGTGTCGTGGTGCGGCAGCGTCGCCGTGGTCCCGGGGTGATGTTTAGAAGAAGTGTTCTGTGGGTCCAAAACGTTTGTTCAGGTATACATTTATGAGTACAGTAAGTATAAGATTGCGAACAAGGTAAGAACTGTTGCCTTCGTGAAGGGCAGCTCATCTGTCATAACATACGAACTTTGTAATGTTGAGTACTCGAAGTGCGGAAGTTTTAGAAATGAAAACACTATGATGTTTATTACATCTACTAAGTATAATATAGATTAGTATTACACAAACAAATCACTTATAACTGAAGAAACTTTATTTTAGTAAAAGGTTAACAATGAATCTACTGTTTAAATTGGTTATAGATGTTCGTAAACATTGCTGTAAATATTTATTGCCCCATTTAAATACTTGGACACCTGAAATCGTCATTAGTTGCAAAAGTTAAAAAGAAACTGTATTTTATAAAAATGCTAGTGGTGCCCCCAGCAATGAGTCACGTGGTCGTTTATATTCCTGTCTGTAAAATACATTAAGCACGAATCCCATTAATTCTTGGATTTCATGAATAGACTAAGTTCATCATGTGATTGAGTCCAGCAAAATTGAAAATGACTCGCTCGGTGAACAACTACAGACCAGGGTCATGATACCTATATGAGATGTGCGAAGGAAGGAGGGATGGGCTATGTACAAGTGAGTGTTGAGAGCCATGCAGATGTATACATGCAGAGAAACCACCACAGTAAAATCTCTAGAATATTCCATCACCGATACTGTAAATCTTAAATATATATCTCATCGAGCATCCTGGTAACAAATAAATGCGTTGTTTAATGTCCTGGAGATCTTACCAAAGTGCATCAGCAATGGCCAGTGGCGGATCCAGAGGCGGGAGAAGAAAAATACTAGACCACCGATGTAAAAACCCGAGACTCCAAACTCAATAAAACCTTACCCTACTGAGACCAGAAAAAAGGCTCCTCCCTCCCCCAAATCAAGATCAAAGCTAGATCCGCCACTGTCAGTAGCCACTCTAAAACCCTCCCCTCACCTTCCACAAATTGCCAGTGTTTGCCACGAGAGCCCAGTCGTTGGCACCAATCGACGCCGCCATCTTGTTGGAGTAACAAGATGGCGACCGCGAGCGTAGGTTCTGGTGCTCGGGCGGCACTTCAACATTGTTCCTGTAGCTATGCATGGACGCGATACTTTGCGTGTGGGACGAGCTGTGAGGTATGTTTTGGGGCGCGAGCTGATTCCTTATGTCGTCGCTCGGGACGTATATGGGGGCCGTGGGGCGGACCGTCCACCGCGTCTCCGGCTGGACGTTGTAGCTCTGTTCGTTAATAAACATACACATATAGGATATACAACTATCAAATGTCTAATTATTACGCTACATAAATATACTAGGTATGAAGGTCATACGCATTAAGAGATAGGATTTTGTCAACAGAATGGATGGAATTAGTTTGAATACTCGAACCCATTCCGAGACCAGCTAAACCACCACACCACTACAGGGAAAATTAGTTCGTTAGTATCTAGAAGCGTTATTGTTAGTATAAAGAATAAAAGTAACAACTTACCATAATCGTTATATCAATACACAAATCACTGGTAAAACAATAATAATTGAGCTGTCTTTAAACCAATTAGTCATAATTAGTCAAAAGTGGTGTATCTTTGGTGGCTTTCGAAATCCTATCTCGATATTTAATGCGTACAAACCTTGCTGGACGTTCTGTCTGTAGCCGGGAGGGCACCGGCGGCTGCCGCCGAGCGCGCCCCGCAGGTGCGCCATCTGCGCCGGGGGCTCCCGGTCTGTGTCGTTAGAGAACGCCGACGCCGAGGCGTTGAGCGTGGGGCCGAAGCTCTGGTTCTCGGGCGAGTCTCTACGGTTTCTGTAGGAGTGGTAGCTGGCGGCGGCGGCGGCCGCCAGGGACACTTGGGACACCACTTGGGAGTTGTTGACGACATTGTTGTTGTTGTGGTTGTTGTTGTTTACGACTACGTTAAGGTTGTTGATGACTAAGTTGTTGGTCGTGGACGCCGACACAGACGCGCTGGTGGAGTTCTGTGTGGGTAAACAACGGCGTCATTATAGACCGGCGTACGGGGGCCGCTGGCTACGCCGGGCGGGCGGCGCTACCGTGACACCAGATTGAACAAGGGTTCGGATTTTTTGCGGAAATGAAGTAGCTACAATAAATACTATTTATAAGAACCATGTGCAGTTCCAGTCTGTCTTGAATCGTGTAAAATATTCAGTACATATCTTGGCCACTGCGTTTCTGTCCAATTATCGACTGTAGAAAATAAATTTAAATAGTTTTTATCATTAAATCGTTTCATTGAGCGCTCAAGATATGTTCTGCATGTATATGTGACACATATTTAATACTGTACCCTTAAAATACACAAAACACAGTACAAAATACCATTTGTAATCAGCCAAATAAAAACACGCGCTACTTCCACCACCAGAGCGAGTTAGCTACGGTCGATATGAGAACCACTTTGACAATTTCTAAATTAGTACGCGGACGCATCATTTCACGAGTTTGATACAAGCCGTTGGGCCCGCGGCTGCACTGTCTAATAGAGCTGTTTTTGAACTAGACCCTCTTTTCCATGATTTGTTGAAGTTTTGAAGAGTTTTTGATATCTACAAATATGTAAGTTTTGTTCCGATTTGTCGCAATTCGCAAATGAACCGTAACAGTGTATCTGCGCTAGTGTGCAAGTGTGCACTAGTCGCTCACCGTGACGTCTCTCGGGTCGGGCGCATCGTCGTCGCTCTGGTGGCGCCGGCTCTTGGCGCTGCGCGTGTCGTGCGAGGGCGGCGCGGAGGGCGGCGCCAGCAGCAGGCAGCACGACAGCCAGCGGTGCCGCTGCGCCAGGCGCGCGCACTCGCGCTGGAACTGGACGCGTGCACTTTACAACTCCTGTCTCACAAGCGACGTAAACGCAGGGACTTCCTCGTTAGTGCTGAATCTATCGAGCTCCGAAGCAAATACGTATTTGACTACGCTCAGCCGAAGCTTGCGCACACGCAGAGCCGTTCTACTCCCAATTGTTATGCCAGTACAAAATACCATTGTACTGGCAGGTTTGACAAAATACCATTGGGCTGGCTCGACTAAGGAACTACTTTTTTCTCGCAGACACCACCATTAAATAAATACTATTATATCGCGTTTCGTGCGGTGTACGTTTTTCCCGTGATTCATTGGACGGGAAGAGGGAAGGAGGGACTGATTACTCGTTTCCTACTAAGAAAAAAGGTTTCTTCAAATGTACAAATAAAAATACTCACAATTTCATTCTGCAGGCAGTGGAAGATGAAGATGAAGAGGCCCTGCAGCGAGTTGAGGATGGTGAAGGCGTAGGCCATGCCCACCGTTTGCTCGTTGAGGTACAGCAGACCGAACGTCCACGTCAGGCCCAGGAGGAACGCCAGCACCACGGAGCTGTTCAGCCAGACCCTGCAAATTATAAATCTTGGGTTACAATACATTAAGGATATTTTAATATTTGTGTTTCATAAATAAAAATAAAGTTCTTGACTGAGTGAACAATTTTAGAAATACACATTTTATCTGTAGTGTTCTCGTATAAATATAAAAGTAAAGATTTTTGTTATGTTTATGAAAAGATGGTAATATTTAAATTTAGTATTTTGTGTGTTATGTATGTTATATGCATAAAACAAAGTCGGGCTTGTTGGTACACTGATAACTCGAGCTCGGCTCAAGGAGACCAGTTTCCATGGTTTTTGGTTCGTAGGTGTTTCTGCCCCCAATAGCATAACATCATCAAAACACTGAAAACTCGATGAATACGTGATCACTTTCAAGGCTGTAACAAGAGGTATGCCAATTTTGCTATAAAAATAAATTCAAAAAACGTACTTGATCTTGTATATCTTAGTGTTCTCCTTTGCCTTGATGGAGACGGTGGAGTGGCTGCACATCATGTACATCACCATGCTCAGGAAGATCCAGTTCGCCTGCAGATTGAGAAGCAGGAAATATTACCGCTGAGTTCTCTCACATCACAACATCTAAGAGCATTTGTATTACCGCTGAGTTCTCTCACATCACAACATCTAAGAGCATTTGTATTACCGCTGTGTTCTCTCACATCACAACATCTAAGAGCATTTGTATTACCGCTGAGCTCTCTCACATCACAACATCTAAGAGCATTTGTATTACCGCTGAGCTCCCTCACATCACAACATCTAAGAGCATTTGTATTACCGCTGAGTTCTCTCACATCACAACATCTAAGAGCATTTGTATTACCGCTGAGCTCTCTCACATCACAACATCTAAGAGCATTTGTATTACCGCTGAGATCTCTCACATCACAACATCTAAGAGCATTTGTATTACCGCTGAGCTCTCTCACATCAGAACATCTAAGAGCATTTGTATTACCGCTGAGCTCTCTCACATCACAACATCTAAGAGCACTTGTATTACCGCTGAGCTCTCTCACATCACAACATCTAAGAGCATTTGTATTACCGCTGAGCTCTCTCACATCACAACATCTAAGAGCATTTGTATTACCGCTGAGCTCTCTCACATCACAACATCTAAGAGCATTTGTATTCATTAGAATACAACTCTTTTTTATCTTAGTGGCTGCGCCCTCTATAAACTAGAAACTCGGCCTTCGCAGGGAGGCTCTGCTGAAAGTCCTTTTTTAGTGCTCACTTTCGTCGTGTAAGACACGGTGTCCCTAATTACAAATTTCTAGGTACAGTAGTGTCTGTGCGTTGATATGCGTCCGTCCGGTTTGCCTTCTATGTACATACAGCTGAGAAACATCAACATAATTAGTGTGACGGATGTGTTCCTTAGCTAAAATAAGAAAAATATTTCTTGGTTAGGTTTAATATCAATTGACGCTCGTACGCGAGGACGCGTTAAAGTGAGGAAGGGGAGAGCGCAGATACAAATAATGAGCAAGTGCATCAATCAGCCTGCGCCACACATACCGCCACTAGGCCGCCAAATCATGACTACACACCAGTAGCACAAGCGCGACGGGCCCCACGAAGCTCATCATGAACAGCCGGTCCGTGGACAGCCAGCAGTGTTGCGGCGTTCCGTAGCCGGAGGGGTAGGCGGCGGCGGCGCTTAGCACCACCACGAGCGGCGCCGCGTACGCGCCCGCCAAGTACCACGGCGCACGCGCCCGCGCCGGCTCGAACACCTCCACCAGCATGGCGTACAGGTGGAAACCTGCAAGCAGACATGTTCCTAGCGTCACTCACTGATCGCTGTACAACTGAATAGCTGATGATGACTTCAGATTTCACAGCATAGCCTCATTTGTTTGAACTTCGTATCAAATATTTACACTTACAAATCATGGGAGTAAGTTTCAAAATATTATTACATTTAGAAATATTTGAACTTCGCATTATTAAACATTTCGACACCAACGGTTGAGGAAAACTAAATAAAATAACAAATCTTCTGAGAATACATGTGAGCGGAGTTCACTTTAGTACACGTATGAGACGCGCGTGGTAGGGATACTTGGCGGCGTGCCTCTACCGTGGCACTGGATCAACTCTCTAAGGTGGTCCTCTACAAATTTACCTTCCAGAAACATCCATGCGAAGGCAGCCAGGAAGAAGTAATGCAACAATCCCGCTATGACGCCGCACAGCACGCGGTCCTGCGTCTGATCGATGCCGCACATGAACACCAGCTCGGCGATCAGCAGACACGCGCACAGGTTCTTGTGAATCAGCACTCGGTCGTTCTGATGATGATGGTTCTGTCGATTAAAATAGTTTTAGTTATCCAGCTGGCGAGTCGCTATGTGGTTCAAGATATTCGTTGTTCAGTCTGCGCTTCGTTCCTTCATCTAATGAAAAAATATTTTTACATAAACAAATTATACTTCTTCATCGTCGTTAAATATATCAAAGACAAACGCTTCACGCATATGCAGAAATCAGAAATTACAATAACATTGTTATTTTTTATCTGTCGTTTCTTGGTGTCGACGTGCTCGTGTGTCGTAAAAATCAATATCATAATTAGTCCCAAACGCGACAAAAGGAGTAACTTCAATAATAATAGTTTCAGTATTCACTCACCTCGTGTCTCACTTTCATATTGCGGAAGCACTGGAAGACGAGTATGGCGGCGAACAGCGCCACCGAGGATATTGCGCAGCCCACCAGCGTCAGCAGCCTCAGCGCCAACTCGTGCTTGCCGCCGAGGGCGACGCCGTGTACGTCCATCAGGATCGCGAAGTTCGTGAGGTGAGAACAGGCGCAGCCCGTGTGCGTCAGGTTGGACCACTCTACCTGGCAACCTTCCGACGACCAGCCGCTAGAAATTCATACTTTTTTATTAGTATTTTATAATGGGATGTGATCAGTCCGGCCCTAACGGTCTGTTGCGGGCGTCCAGCGCCCATTTTCAAACATCTACACAACATTTGTCGTACACCTTCCTGCCCCACTCTAATAGTTACATTATTCTTTTTTATGTTCTGTAATTCCATACATCTACAGGCTATTTTCACGCTCTTCTTGTCACTATACTTTTAATTGTTAAATTTTTCAATATAGCTAACAGGACAAGTTCAACTTATTTGCTATGTTTGTTTCAATGAGGGTCTCGACCGCAGTGTCGTTCCGATCCTACCTGGTCATTTTACTCGATCTGGTACGAGATCAGTCTGACGTCGCCCTCGCCTGCCCAATTAATTAATTATGTTAGGTATAATGTAATGTAATTAAATATTGAATTGTTGTTTTTCTTTTGATCTTCCTGCTTTAAAAGATATTCTAAAGGCTGTTCCTGTTTAACTTTTTGAAACTGTCCAATTACGTGTTAGTCACAATGGGACTCACAAGGGGACTCACAATAGGACTCACAATGGGACTCACAATTACAACAACACAATTGTTACAGAGAAGATACATGCCGCGCATGTATCTTCTCGATAACAATTCCACGATTAAGTTTCATATGTTAAGTCCAAGTGAAAAAATGCAAGACAAAACTTTTGGACTACTAAAACACTCACATCACTAGTTAGTGTCCGCCCAGAGCGGTAACAGACAGAGGTGAGCGGCCATGCGGTGGTGTCGCCGGTGAGAACTTCGAACCGACACGAATCCAACGCAAGTGAAAACTCCAAACCGTATTCGTTACGGTATTCCGTACCGTAACAAATACGATACGTACTATGCGCATGGCACGTGCACCCGCCCGCTCAGCTGGGAACCCAAGTAGGACTCACTGTAGCGTGTAGTCCCAGAAGACGCAGGTGGGGTTGGTGACGTTGTCGGTGCGCAGGTGGCGCATGGTGAGCCGCACCAGCTGCGACAGCTCGATGTGCTTGCCGTTGCCCAGGCTCGCCGATATCACCTGCGACAACATGCCATACAAATGTATCAGTTATCCAACACAAACGCGCTGGCACTCGGCTATCTCTGGCTAAATTGACATTCCAAAAGCAAGAATTGGATCGTGATCCCTGAGTCTGGCAGATGCCGTACCTATTCCATTTGCTGCTACGTATTCCACTTCGGTCTGGGGGAGTAGGAATATATACAGAATTAAGGAGTTATTGTAGAGAGGACGTCTTAATGCGCAAGCACTAAAATGCATGTACATTAAAACTACGCAACGTTGGTAAGTTACTCGACACATTATTATATAGGTAACCATTAAGATAAGGTTATAACCAGCTGCGAAATTTGGTATGTTGCGTCTTGGGTGGACTACGCTAGTATTTTGTAAGAGGTTGTGCCACGCTGGAATGCAGCCGAATTGGGTCGACGCGACCTCGGAGGTACCTCTCGCTCACGCAATACCGCTGCAGTGTGACAGCCACGATGGCGAGTTCGTGCGGTGTGTGAGTTTCCGAAGGCGGCGAGGAGAACAACACGTATACATAGCATGTATTCGTATGTTTATGTGCATCGGCAGTTGCCAGGAGGCTCCGACTGTCTATTCATAATATAAAAAAACTAAAACTCCATACCTTCGAGTTCAAGACCCTGGAGATGTTCTTCCTCTCCCGCTCGGAATTGAGGCTGGTGGGCGTGGCGGGCTCGGCGTGCGCGGCGTGCGCCGCGAATTGCGGGTTCCTGCCGAAGCTGGGTGGCAGGATCTCCTCCAGCCGGTCGAAGGCGAAGAAAACGATACGCACTAGATCTATTTGATGGTTTTCTGAAAGCACATCACATTTTACCAAACATATTTCCATTTAAGTTAAATGATTAATACATCCTTTGTTAAAATTATGAATAGCGGATGCACAATTGTTACAACGACGCTTATTAAATGCTTTGCTCTAGCTAGTATCTATATAATAGTACAAGTACAACAACAACGCATCTTCACGCCAGTTCACAAATATCACTATACTTTTACCATCTGCCTTGTCTGCTGCACATTCATTACTCTCTTCATACAAACGCGCCGGTTGCGAGCATTGGGCGAAGCAACAGTTCGATTTGATTATAGAATAGCAACGGCATATTTATGATCAACTCCTCGGATGTTCGTCCCTGACGGCTGCTGGGCGTCTAGCTTTTAGGATGTCTATGGGCGGCAGAGGTACCTGCTCGATTGCCCTTAATCTTATAAATACATTGTCGTTCTCTGAAGGGCGCCATGTCCAGATTGATGACGACGCTCACCCAGCAGAGCGGCCTTGGGGATGGTGATGGTGTCCTCCGATACCCTCCACTGCTCCTGCGCGATGGGCGACGGGAACGTCTCGTCCTCCACGTTCCTCACCTCCAGCACTCGCACCGACAGGCCTGGGGGAGGAGTTTCAGACATTTGAGATATCTCTACGAAAAGAGGAAAATGTTATAAGCTAATATACAATTTAACATTTGACTCCAAATTTCGAAAACAATTTTAGTATTAACATAAGAAAATACGAGTACCTATAGTACGAAGCATATTTTCACATTTTTTAAAGAATTTATTCCGTATAACAAAACATAATTTTATTGCAGAGCCAATGATTGTTTTAGTTGTATAATAACATCCTGGTGTGCTCGTCACTGCAGACGGCGGAGGAGGCGAGACATAGTCTTACATATATTTTTAACGATCTGCAAGATGGTCTTTTCCTTGGTGACGGCGTCCGCCAGAAGAAACGCGTTCTCTTCTAGCTGCGTGAGCAGCGCGGTGGCCACTCTGTTCTGGGCGTCCATACTCAGGTCAGACCACGACGCTCTTTGGCTTTCTTCCAATAGATTCGATCCTGGAATAGATGCGATAAAATGTGTTGATTTGTGGAACTATTTGTTGAAGACGTACATGTTTTGCTACCTCACACATCTTTTGAAATTCAAATTTTAAGCAAAACACATAAAATACTGCTACTGTACTGTAATATACGAGCTGTAAATAACAATATAATTAAGTCTTGGATCTCTGATGACTCTCCGAAACGAAGAAGAGCGGTTTCACAGATTACTAGTAGCTATTCGATACTTAAATCTTAACTAAAATCAGAACCTGTGAAACTCAAATTTGTTGTTTATTGTCTAGTTAAAAGGTTTAAGGACGCGCGGGCGGCTGAAGCGACTGTGCACGTGATGATGGTTAAGAATAACTTTAGATGGGTCCGTCGCTAGAGAAGTCAGCAGCAAACAGGTGTAATGGTTCCCTACCCGTCTTGATAACTCCGAGCAGCATGTCCGTGACGACGGCCTCCTTCTGGCGCGGGTCCGGGAAGGTGCGCACGTTCTCCGACATGCGCTGCGCCAGCTTCTTCATGATGCTGGTGGTGGTCATCATGTCTCCGCCGTACAGGGTCTTCGACGAAGTCACCTGCTCAAATCACTTTATTAAAATAGGAGAACAACGGACATTTTAGGTCACAATAATCCGGCGCTCTATCTCTCTATCAATTAGTTTGTCTGCCCATATACTTTCCTATGTGGTGTTAGCTTTTGTAATGCCTCAGAATGGCAGTGACTGGTTTAACATGGATGCCTGATTCATTATATTTATCATTCTGTAAAAACTACAAAAAAAAAGTGTTGATATATGTGTCACTAGCCACTCCGCTGAGCCTGACTCAATATAACAGTCACGAGAACGCGGCCGGTGCTAGAGATAACTAGAGTAGCTTCTGTTAGTAGAAACAATTCATGATGTAACCAGCAGTTCCGCAGGTTAGCCCCTACAAGAAACCAATGAGAAACTCGAACTCTTTATAACATTAGTGTCGACCGTGAGTGCTGAGTGTTACATAGCGTCTACTTTTAGATTGTTTGACTTGTCAGGACACAAGCTCTTATGGAAGCCTTGGTCACTTCCATAAGGTAACAAAATAAAGGATAATTTTATAATGTTTTATAATGAAGGACAATTGTATAATGTTCATAATAAACGACAATTGTATAATGTTTTACATTAAAGGACAAATTTGTAATATTTTATAATACAGGATAATTTTATAAAGTAAAAAACATATGTAAGGCATAATGGACGTTAGTACAGTGCACCGATACCTGCGCCAGATCGTTGCTGATGCTGAGCAGAGATTCGCCCTCGCGCACGCGCGCCTCCAGGCTGTTGAGCCACACAGAGCGGCACTCGCTGAGGTCGGGGGTGGCGCCTCGCCACTCCGGCGGCGCCTCCGCTGCAATAACACACCGTTAGCTGTCTGCGGCTTATGTCTACCCCGCCGCAATTCTTACTTACACATTCCCTTCCCCATTCACCCCTTAGGGGTCAAATTGTCAAAATATGTCAAAAATTCTTTCGCAGCGAACGCCCTGTCATAAAAGCTAGGACAGGTGAACAAAAAGACTGACAAACCGTGCCCAATTCTCACGCTCATTTTTTTTTTTGACAATAAAGTATATAGCCCATGCAACTCAGGGAGGATGTAGAAATATCTTTATAGTGGAACACTATTCCATATAAGTCATCTTTTCTTTATAAACAAGCATAAATAATAATATTATTATATCATAATTTAGTAATGTATAGATGATAGAAGCCAAACTTTAGTATGAAAACGTACAACTGATCCAATCAGTCCTTAATTTAAACACGATTCATCACACGTATACACGTGATGCTACATGTTCAATATACAGTTAAGCCGGATTGTCACGCATATATTACATGCTGGAGTATTCCTTTACATCACACAGTATGAATCACTTACAATACAGAATGTCGCCTTCAGCGGCCAGGTGCAGGGACGCCTGCGCGTCCGGCAACGCCGCGCTGCCGCGGTAGTCTATCAGGTGCTCGGGGGAGTCCCCGTCTCGGCCTGTAATCCATATAATAACACGAATTTCTCCCTGAAGTTCATTCTGAAGTCTGACCTAGACTTTGGTAAGAAGGCAGTTATGTAATAGACAACTGCTTTAAACGGATAACGGATATGAATACACAATAAGATTTTTGTAAGTCCTAGCTGTGTTACAGTTTACAAGCGTCGAACCGCAGCGAGCGGGCGCGTCTCGCTCCCGTAAGACAGCTAGTGCTATTTGTGAGGTGGTGGAGTTAAAGAGTCACAGTGCAGTTAACACCAACAGCGCCGACTGCTCCTTAACGCCAGTATACTATATAAAATATTTTTCCGTGAAACTAACTTCAAATTAGACTAGTTGCAGGACGGGACCACCAAAAATGCGATCTTTGAAAGGAGATATTGCATGCGGACAGCAAAGCTGATAGGGATCCAAGGAGACAATACTCGATGTCGCATGTCGACTATCGAAGAAGCACATTTTTATCGATATAGTTTAATATAGTATCGATAGGTATGGACATACATTCGTTTTTAACCCTTGGTCTTCTTGGTGGTAGTAAAGATAAAGTTAATCGTAGACCAAAAGTGCTGCTGAAACCTGGATAATATCGTCTTAACTGTAGGCATGTTTTGTAGGCAGGGAAAGATAAGTAAACGAGTCGGTACATGAAAATCGACGATTTATATCAAGGCTCTATTGTCCTCATGATGAGGATGGTAAGTATTGTCATATCCTCGTGAACCTCGAACTACGTGCGACACATCGTTATCGATACCACTGATGCTAGTGCTGACTACTTTGTCGACATTTCACGGTTATTATGTCGACACGATCGCGCCAGGCGATATTTTCTCATATTTATATGATAATAATAAAAATCGAAAGAAACTTATATTTCAGGGCGACTATTCGGTGACCTTAGCGTGTCAGGATGCTTTAACCCATTTTTGACCTAACACTTTAGGGTTCTAGGTGTCATTTGGAGATCACATCGTGTGCATCACCAGCGCGTAAGTCTTCTTGTGATACTCCTGAACTTGTTAAATGCTACGTTTGATATTTGTATACGTGGTGCGCGACTTCAGGCCAGGCTATGTTCGTTTGATATTTGTATACGTGGTGCGCGACTTCAGGCCAGGCTATGTTCGTTTACACATAAACAACTTTTTATGTGGCACATAGGGAAACGGGCCATAGACATCCGCAACACCAGAGTGTAGTAGTGCGAAACTAGGACGCCTAGAGCGTTCCACGTCATAGTTTAATATCGGTGATGAGTACGTTAGCTCCTTGCAAGTTAATTGTTTTCAGCTCAAGGAGCCTCCATACCCCCTCACGTGTAGCACTCTCACACGTGGCTTAAGTCGACGATTCACGAACCTTTAAGTAAGGCTTCAGAGCCGAGGCGCCTGATGAGCTGCACCTGCCTATCGCTGGGCTGGTCCAGGCCCAGGTCGCGGTAGTTCTCCCCGGACTGCAGGCCGGCGCCGCGGCGGCGGGGGCGCTCCTCGTCAGCGTTTTGGTTTGAGGGCAAGGTGCACCTGCAAAAAAATTCGCGCGACGTTTTTATAATTTGTTAATTGAAAAATTGAATGAGATGTGTGGAAATAATTATAAAGGTTTTTTTTTCAGACTTAGAACTACATTTCAATCAGATTTATTTGAAAATTACCTTATTACTGTACTATCTACTTTAGACCGGCATTCGTTTTTACATGTTATTCTGTAGGAGGGTAACGTTTTCCACACATGTTCCTTGTGCCGTACCACTTGTACATCGCCGTCAACACATCACTTGCAAGATTGAAAAGTTTGCAGTGTCGTGACAGTCGCCCCGATGCAATATAACCACCGGCGCAATATAACGTGATGCCGCCAGTTTTTAGATGACACGAGTCATTGATTAGGTTTCGTTTAAATAAATATCAGTGTATAGACTCACTTCCACCTCGCCAGGCCCGTGGCGCCGCCGGGGCACGGCTGCACCGCGTACGTGCCCGCCAGCGTCCAGTTCCAGTGTAGGCCGCGTGCGCTGATCTGCGGACAGTACGCGCGCCTGCCGAGGCCGGGTGCGGCGCTCGTCGCTGCAATATTACAACACTTTCATATCCAGGTACAACAGTATTCAGTCTCCTACCGTATGTGGGTGCCATCTCCTACCAGTGGGTGTGCTTTCTAGCCGGGTCCTTGATATTACGGCGAGGCAGATGGTTCACTCATCCTTGACTGATTTCGGAATCACCACAACCATACTTTGGGGCCAATACTGCGGCCATCACCGGCCTGCCGACGTCAATTCTTTGACATAAGCCTTCACACCGGATGCCATATAAATATACAGACTATTTCAAAACACCAGCAATTTGGCTATTTAAAAACATCTTTTGATATGTATATATATATATATATATAAACAAATGTTCACCTCGTATCATCTCGAGTACCATGAGTATAATAATCAATACAATTAGATCCAACTCGGAGAGCCAGTGCACAAACGGAGGGCATCGCACCGCGTGCCCCGGCTCCCAGCTCCAGCAAGTTTACGTACTGTAGGTCTTGTCGAAGGCGTCCTCGTCGGGCAGCGGCCGGTTCTCTGTGGCGTGCGCGGACGTGGGCTCGACGTCGCCGTCTTTGGGCGCCCACTGGAGTGTGTCGTCGGTCACAGACACTGGAATTACCCGTCTTTGAGAACCCCTCGCTGAATGCTTCGTAGATTACAAACTTGATTTAGTTTGAATTACAGTTACAAAGCAGATAGTTTTGTAGGAATTATTGAATCGGTGCGTGTTTATCAATACCGTCATAGTGTTTGGGTGCGGCTACACTGTGAGAGTACTAGAGGCAGGGCCATGTTGCACTACTGGCGAAATGGCCCTGCAATGCCAGAGAGACATGTCTCATTCACATGATACCGCTGCGTATTACCAGTTGCGCTGTCGCGTTTCGTGCGGTATATATATTTTCTTTTTATGACATAAGCAGCAAACGAGCAGTTGCGTCACGTGATAGTAAATGGTCACTAACGCCCACAGAGATCCGCAACAACAGAGGTCTCGCATATACGTCGAGTTGTACGCGTTAAGATACAAATGACGCTCTTTTCTTGAAGACCCCTTAGTCGTATTTGGACATTTGTCCATGGGACATTTATGTCGATGGTTATGAACGGGGGTAGTCAAGGTCTTCGGTTATACATATTTAAGGAAGTGAGAATCAATAGCACGCCCTATAGTCCCTCTATCTGTATCAAGGTCCAACGAAGAAGAATAACAGTCGACATTGAAGGACAAACACTGAACACAGACGCGTGAGCAGGTCACACACACATGGGGGCCACTTACTGACGTCATCTTCTTTTTCTTTCTTCGGCTTGTCAATCTTTGGAGTGTGCGCCTCCACTACCTTGGGGGCTTCCTCTTTGACTTCTGGTATTCTGTCCCCAGTGCCTTGTGGTTCTTTTTCTGAAGAGGCGTCGGGTTGCCGCGTTGTGGTTTTCTGTGACAATTAAGCGAGTGTTTAAGTGAGTGTGTCCGTTATAAACGTAATATTAGAATATGTGGCGTTGATTTCTATCGACTAGGACAATCTATTCAAGGTAGTTTAGGAAAAAAGGTACAGATATACGTGGATAGACGTCGAGTAAGTTGTTACTAATGGGTTCTGTTTTTTTCTTTTGAGGTACCTTAGTCCCAATGTTTCCGAGTTGTACTTCTGGAGGCAGCGTGATGTGCGGCCGGAACGTGGGCGGGGTGATGACGGTGGGCTTCTTCTTGTCTTGTCCCTGGAGAGGACTCCGCGGCGGCGGCGGCGCGGACCTCCACGCGGTCGGCTGCGAGGTGACCAGCCACGGCGGCGACGGCCGGCTGGTCGTGCTCGTCGTCGACGCTGCGGTGTTAACATATTGTACTCTCGGCACGATGTGTCTGCGGGTTCACCTCCGAAAGCGACCCAAATCATTTGAATGTTATTTCTATATACTTATCACAGCTAGTATATAGAAATAACATTCAAATGATTTGGGTTGCTTTTGTACAAACATCTGTATACCAGATTTTGTAACGCCACTGCAGGCCGTGACGCGGACGGCTGTAGGTTTTAAAAACTAAATTTCTGATCATCCGCAGTCCAGGAAAATTTTTAGTTCGGTAGGCACTACAAGGCTCCAAATCCTCCTATACACATAAAATGTATACTTTTACTTCACGGTGGCAGGCAGAGAATATTGTTTACTGACTGGCTGACTGACATGCCGCGTCTGTCCTGGCTCCCGACTGCCCCACACGTCCCGCACGTCATCTGCGTGAACTTGTACGCGAGCTCTCCTGTCGACGAAGGGTGCTTCAGACAGTAGTTGTACTACTGTCTGTACTGTACGTCCTTCCACTAACCCAAATACCTAAGAATCGTAAAATATTTGTTCAGAACGTTTGTTACATGAACGCGAAGGAAATGCTCACCTGGCACGCACTGGTAATGCGCCTCTAGGTACTTCAGCGTGCTCGGACACGGGTCGCCGAACATGCTCGTGCTCGCCAGGATACTGCAGTTCTGGTGCATGCTGCACCTGTGGACAACATATGCGCGTTACAGCACCCGACTTGTGGCCGGATATCGGACGGTACTCCGGGATTACTACATCTGTCTAAACATTACTACATCGGTCTAAACATTACTACATCTGTCTAAACATTACTACTTCTGTCTTAACATTACTACATCTGTCTTAACATTACTACATCTGTCTAAACATTACTACATCTGTCTTAACATTACTACATCTGTCTTAACATTACTACATCTGTCTTAACATTATAAAATGCAAAACTTGTTTGAAAATCTTTCATGCAAATACTACTGAACGGATTTGGGTGAAATTAGGCGCGGATATAGATAACACGGGTTGTTATAATAAAATATAAGTAACCAAAAACATGTTTCATCCCAAAATAATCATGTCTATATGGTTCTGGAGTGAAGGCCGCGTTTAGGAAGACGAAGTGTTGCTCGACCGTTCACCAGGTAGGAAGACGATCACCGTGCAGCAGCCGGTCCGGGATGGATGCGAGTAGCAGGAGATCGGTCGTCCTGGCGTTCTTTGATAGAGGACTGTGTCCAGCATTGGACCGATAAGGGTTGATTACGATGATAATGACACCGGTCTCGAGGGGTTTCCCTAACGACATATTGAGATATATAAAATAGAGCTGATAAGGATTATTGTGGTCAGTTAACCCATAAAAACTTTCACTAATGTTTAACCAATGGTTTATATTTGTTGTACTCAAAGCAGAAAAATTCACGCTACAACCTTTATTTGTCAAACACCGCAACAACAACAAACACCACACATTCCCAAAAAAGAAAACAAAAAACGCTCGATTATTATGAGTGAAATTTTTGTTCGCCGTCGATTTAACGTGTAATCTTTAATCATTACGAGCCGTGGAGAGTGGCGAATATTAAATATTTGCGCCCCAAGTTGATCGCGTTAGCCCCACGAGATTGCCAATAAAACGCCCCTCGCGCTCTGGCGGAGCTCAAACTGTGTACTCATGGATATAAGTAGAGCTGCGTTAATAGTACACACAACTTCTACGTAGAGCTGCGTTAATAGTACACACAACTTCTACGTAGAGCTGCGTTAATAGTACACACAACTTCTACGTGGAGCTGCGTTAATAGTACACACAACTTCTACGTAGAGCTGCGTTAATAGTACACACAACTTCTACGTAGAGCTGCGTTAATAGTACACACAACTTC
>JAFELO010000495.1:172706-189090 GCA_017140195.1 Eumaeus atala
GTTCGTTTTATATGTTCCCTCAGGATCCATACGTGGACGTGGAGGGTACGTCACGTAAAGGTTTCTCTTTACAATAGCGCAGACAGGTAGCAGTTGCTCCCCGACAAGTCCAAATGACACTATGATATTTGCAGGACAGTTGTAAAAAATTTTAGGTGACACAGTTTTACCTTATTTTCTTACGAGACGTTATGACGTTACTAATGAGAAGATCGCATTGAATGTGACAGTTGAACTTTGTGTGAGTTTCCAATTGTAATAAGGATAAATATTGACTTAAAATCAGTAGGCGCGCACCTGTCACTTAAATGTGCTCATTATTATTTTGATATTTTAACATTTTCTGTCCTGATGTTTGTCCGGGATAATCTCTAGAATGATGAAATCTTGCACAGACATGTTTTCTGGTCCTACGTAAAGTGTAGGCTATGTAATGTTTCAAGTAATGACTACAATCTTGCACAGACATGTTTTCTGGCCCTACGTAAAGTGTAGGCTATGTTATGTTTCAAGTAATGACCACAAGCATTTTATTGTTTATTATATTATTATATTATATATAAAATAAGACAGGAAATTATATGGACAATTTTATTTCATCGAACAAAATACTAGGTGTACTTTTACATATAGAGGTATATTCGAATGCATATACTATTAAAATCAGAGCGGTCTCAGTTAAAAAATGACTTCCAATGGATTCATGAAGAACGAATATCGTTGAAATGGAATGAAATGAAATTCGTTCTTCAATGAAAATGAAATACAACTGCAAAGGAGCCGTCACAACTAGGCAAAGTTTCTGATCAGGTCACCGTCGCAGAGTTGGACTATCGTCTGATGGCCCCCGGCAAACATCGAGGCGGAGGACGACAGCGATTCTGCCATCCGCTGACGCTGCTACGTGCAGGCGGCGCTTGTCATATACAACTAACACGACTGAATCAAATTCATAAATAGTATTATGTTTATACACATTTTGTAACTCGACTCGAAGAGTGTATACTCTTTACAGATGATACTACATGGTGACTTCAATGTACATTGCACCGACACAAACTGTGTCGCAGGTCTGCCTGTTGTGTGCGGACGTAATTATTTCAGAAATTTTATTGTAGCTCTCAATACATTGAGAGCTACAATAAAATAACGACGGACGTTTCATGAAGAAGAATTACGATTTTACGCAATTTTATCTGTGGTAACATTGTACGCCAAGTTTGAAGCTCTCAACTTTGATGTTTATGGCACTTAATATTTATTCCTACTGTGTTTAATCTGTGGCTTTCAAATATAATGTAGTGTATAAAATGGCTGTGAAATATAATGTAGTGTACGAACATAATAAGTAACAAACTATCTACGTTTAATCTATTCCTATCACCAGAAACACAACAAGTCATATCTACACAGCAATCGCGCTATAACAACCAGGTTTTGATGTCACCTCTGGTTCTGATGACACGAGTCGGAACATCAAGTTTTAACGACTACGGGCATAGCTCTATAAACCTTAAAACTACCTTTTAGATAAAAATAATCTACCAAGCATATTTGCCAACTGAAGTAGCATAATAGTAAATTTAGATCTGCACCTCGGTAACAAGAATTGAATGCGAAGTTCTAAAGTCCAGTGGGAATAACGAATTATTATCCCAAGTGATCGTACAAGGAACGTCACGGGAACCGCATTCGAAATTTGAAAGATTCAACTGGGACTCAGTAAATCCAATGCAAGTAAGAAACGTTGAGCCCGAGTGACGCGGACGTCCTACAGCCGATCGATTCTGCATCACGACTCATGAGATAGCACTTCGCGGACGGGACACGGGCCGGTGATATTCCAGGAAAATTTTAATTTTAGAATTGCGACTGTTCTTATAACGGCGGAACGATCACGCGATCTAGCAATTACAACGAGAAGAGTAATAAAAGTTTACTCGCTATATCATATAGCTGGACGTTGAGCGCTAGAACATACTCATCGTCCTAAAAATATAATAATGCCATGTAGTGTGTGCAGGTAACGACACACGGACGGGCAGATGTATAATAACCAATATACCATTTTAACCGAGTACATCCGTCCGTAGTAGAAACAACCAATAATAAAGTAAAGAAGCTGTAAGGTGTAAGTTATAATTTGCAGAGAAACTATAAGCTTTAGACAATGTTCATTTATTTACCACAAAGTGTGTATAAAACGTGTGTGTACGCACCGTTTTCATATCACTGACAAATAATCATATCGACAACAAACCCGATTTACCTGTATAAAGCGAACACGGATTTTTAGATAAATCAGTGCGGATGAGAAGCTCGCTCGAGTTACTGGGGACGTGGCGTTGGTACTGATGACGACATGCAAATTGAAAAAACGGTATTCATCATGTTCCTTTTGATTGTAAAACAAGATTATTCTGGTCTACTGCATGTATGTGACTAATTGAGACATTGTTTCGCTCATTGCAATACGGAATGTATCCCAGGTGTTTAAAGATGATTTTTAAACGGTCCTCCACGTCGAAATAAAATCTTTCACAAAGTGTAGCCAAAAATATGGGGATGGGTGGCACGGAAGAGAACCCTTAGGGCTCTTTTAACAGTTTCGAGTGATGTATGCACCCCTGGTCACGTATCGTATGAAGAAGCTTCCTGTATAAGCAATTTCACTTTTCTTTTTTTCGGACTTTTAAAAGGTTTCCTAGAAGGCGAATGTTATATTTTATTTGGGACCAGATTAGCGATGGACGAGTGATTTCTCTTTCATTGGAGATAAGTGATATAAGATAAGTGCGGGCAATGAACCTGTGCAAGAGTAGTTAAGCTCTTTTCCTTTTCAGCTACACGTCTAGAACTATGTAATAGGATTAAGAATTTACATGGCTACGTTTGGTTTTCATAAACTTGTGTTTTATTCTTTGTGAAATATTTTACTTCAAGCACACTTTTGAAACGCGACAATAGCACGCTTAGAGTAATATATCTATAAGTATGAAATTCGTTGCGGGTTCTAAGGCAGATTATAGTATTCCCTCGGACTCCCTGCGATCATATCAAAGGGTCACAAGTGGTGGCCGCTGTGGACCCTGGAGCCACAGGAGTAGCAGCTGTGGGAAAGTATGGTGGGCCATGCACGATTTAAAAAAGGACTGTTAAGTAGTGGAATTTAATTATTTTTTTAGAATTAATTTAAACTGGGCTTTTCCGGTTCTGCAGAACAACAAGGACATGATGGTTCTACAACTACGACGAATGCGGTATTTAAATATTTTTAAATCTCCTCGTATATTTCAAGCAGGCAAAAGAAATGCGATTATTGTCTTACCACATCCCGGGTAGTTTAGCACATGAGCCTGAAATACTGCAAATCTTCCACCCTCTTAGTGAACCCCTGTCATGATTTACTCGGTACCCAGCGCAGAAGCGTGAAGAAACTGGGGAGGTGCAAATTGCAGGGGCTTGTCAAATAAGATTTTTCCTCAATCGGACCAGGAGAGTCCTGAGGGGTTTATTCATGTCCAGTTATACAATTTGCGAAATGAGAACGCTACAACCTATTTAGCCCGGATACTTGACGATCTTATCCTGTTAAATAAGGGACTACCTTTCATACGTATATAACATAATATGTTACAAACAATGAATTTCAAAAGTTATAACACATATCAGAACGATTGAAATAAATAAAATTAGAGTGTTCAGTAAATTCAAATTAAAACTATGGATTATATTTTTATGACATATATTTTTAAAGTTAAAGATAAAATTAATTTACTATTGCATCAGGATGCAGTAGTACGTTTACAAGATTTAATGTTTTGGTAGTCAGCAAATTAATTATGTTTATTTAACTTACTCAGACCTTAAGTTGAGAGGAAATGTTAAATTTTTGATGCTTAAAATTTTAAGTTACAACAAATGTTGCATTTGAAAACAAATTAACGTATTCTCTGATTTACGTATCAATACATGTTCTATGAGTCGTTCATATCGCATATTTAGAAGTGTAAGTTATCTTGTGCTGTAACACCATTACAGGTGGATAGATGGATCAAATTTTATTTGCAATCATAACCAGATATGGTATAATAATATCAAAATCAATAAATTTTTACACCCTCACAAAACGTAGCCCACTCTTCATGAACCCTCAGTTGAGTCTCACTAAACCTTTTGCGCTTGTAATAATGTAGCCACTACAAATAGGGTGAGGGGCAAAGTTCGGGAAAATCACTTTCACGTTACAATTAATATTTTATCAGTAAATTGCTACGTAGTGATGACCCGGAAAATAAAAAAGAAAACTCTTGTTTAAACTTTGTTTTTTGTTATTTAGTCTATTTCTTAAACACTTTGGTTTATGCTGGGCAGCATTGTAGAGCACGGAGGGAGCAGTGCAGAATATTTTTCTTGGTTCGCAGTTTATTGGTTTCTGTTTCTGGTTTCGCTTAACCTATGAGGGCTCAAAGGAACAGTCGGAGGTCTTTAGTAGGCACTAAATATATATAACTACATGCACAAAGACTATGCAAACGTCCGGTCCTTCGCCCATAACCCTCAACATGGATGTGTATTGCGCATTTTAAGGCGGTATCCTGTGGGCGAGAGGTACGTTCCCGTCCGTGCCGGCCCAATTTGGCTGCAATGTAGCATTGGTACTGACCCACACTTCAGGTTTATCCATATGGGTAATAACATTAATATTAACTATCTGCATTTTAAGGCGGTATCCTGTGGGCGAGTGGTACGTTCCCGTCCGTGCCGGCCCAATTTGGCTGCAATGTAGCATTGATACTGACCCACACTTCGGGTTTATCGCTATGGGTAATAACATTAACATTAACTATCTGCATTGGTTTTTCCCGTTCATAAAATTTCTTGCTATCATCTCGACACAATACCAATGAGTTCAGTCGGTCGTGTTGGTTTGTAGGGACAAAACAACATCAACCACCAGCTGGGACATGCTGTGTTCCATACAAAGACGTGTAGTCCTCATAGTTAGGACGCCCGATTGGTGCAGTGGTAGCGTAAGCGGGTATCCTCGTGTGACGCCAGGGGTCGCGGGTTCTGTCTGTGTACGCTGGGCTGATAGCACATGACACACGACAGGAGGGTAGACAACAATGATGCGCGTGGAACAATTAAGCACTTTGTACTGCCTCATGAGAAGAAACCTCTACACACGCAGAGCAACAGTAGAACAAGGCAACACAAGTTTCACCACGCGTTTCTTTCTGCAGACCAGTCAAATCATGATGCACTAATTTTTCATATTATTTTGTAGTATTGATTTGACGCAAGTGAGACAATATTGTTGGTAGGATAACATTAAACCATACCGCTAATTCCCGGGTAGTTCGGTGCGGACCGGCTTCCACTACCTCTTTCAATGTCTTGTTATTCACCAGCGTGGGCGCTGTACCCAGATATTCGTTTCTAATCTAAGTTTCCAAGACGAAAGCGAGCAGCAAAAGATGAGCAGCACGCTCTCCAATGCGTTGACATTAATGTTGTGAGCTGCTACTGCCGCGGCAGCTCGGACATTGATGTTGTGAGCTGCTACTGCCGCGGCAGCTCGGACATTGATGTTGTGAGCTGCTACTGCCGCGGCAGCTCGGACATTGATGTTGTGAGCTGCTAGTGCCGCGGCAGCTCGGACATTGATGTTGTGAGCTGCTACTGCCGCGGCAGCTCGGACATTGATGTTGTGAGCTGCTACTGCCGCGGCAGCTCGGACGGCGGCTATCACGCCGGAACTCGTATTCAAGAATCACTCAAATTTTAGAAAGAGTAACTACTTTGATATCCAGTAAAAAAAGTTTAAGTTAAAAGTCTCAAACCATGAGGGTTATATATCAAGACGACGTGCCCGTTACACTAAACTGGCAATATCACACTCCAACCCATATTATTTCCCAGAACGACGATCCTGTGAAAGTTGCGGCGAACGCTTACATATACAATCTATCCGTACATAATCAGTATCTTTGTGTTAGCATGCAAAACAATACATAAGAAATACAAATCCAAGCAATAAAAAATGAACCCTCCGCCAACGAGACGAAACATGAGTGGCAAGCTGCGGCCTGGCGGTCACCGAGACCCCTTGTAGAGCTTCTCGGAACTCCTGTGCTCATGTAAGCTGACACTAACATTGCAGATATTTGTGTCCATAATTGCGACTCAACACGACGCGCCATTCGCATGCGATATGCTAATGGAAAACGATAAATATTGTCGATGCGTACCTCTACTTTTTACTGTTTGTTTAATTGGTGCAATGTATTTGAACATAAGCACTGGTATAAAGTCCGGTGAGCGGACCGTAAAGAGTTCTTCATGCAGCAGCTAATGTTGGGTGGAAGGGTTACGATATATCAGATAGGTGTGCGGTACTTGTTGCACGATGCTCCTGTAAGTCCGGTGAGCGGACCGTAAAGAGTTCTTCATGCAGCGGCTAATGTTGGGTGGAAGGGTTACGATATATCAGATAGGCGTGTGGTACTTGTTGCACGATGCTCCTGTAAGTCCGGTGAGCGGACCGTAAAGAGTTCTTCATGCAGCGGCTAATGTCGGGTGGAAGGGTTACGATATATCAGATAGGTGTGCGGTACTTGTTGCACGACGCTCCTGTAAGCTGCGTTTGTGAGCACCACACATACGAAGGCTAACAAAACTTGCTTGTAGTCGACTGATGTCTGCTACAGCAACACGTAGAAAACATTGTTGTTGACACGCCATATGGCTCGGACCCTGTCGAATCCCACATTTCATTATGTTACATTAGTATTCCAAGACGTAGTGTCAGCTGGAGGTGGTATCAAGAGTCTTGGCAACCGCCGTTTTTGTGCAAAGACATTAACGATATGCGGCACTCCTTTCTCACTGCCTCCTCATTAGGGAATTGGCGTGAAGATGTGCTGTTGTTGTTGTAGCGGTAGCTGATTCAAGTTGGATGTGAGTAGCAGGAGATCTGACGAAGCGATCATTTAAATATTCAAAATTTCAAAATAACTCGGCCGTTTTTATAAAATTCTAAAGCAACTTGTACTTGTGTAAAAAAAATGTATGCGAGCCGCACATAACACTTCACCCTAAAGAATGCCAGTGACATTATATTGTGCGGCGCACGGTGTAACGAGACACTCCGCGGTCGCAGCCGACACTGACCGGATCTTGCGGTGGTGCGGCCTCGTGATGTAATGTAATCCCTTTAAGTTGACTGGCAACACCACAAGCGTGATCCGTAGCTCGTCAGGTAGACCGGCCGCGTCACATCGCGTAGCTGCTCCGGTGGTATCGGCTGGAATGTGCTTCGATACAGTCGACCGAAACACTTAATATTTTCAAGCTTATGTATTTACGTGTTTATTTTCAATGCATGTATTATACGGGTGTCTTTAGTAGGCGCTAACGGCTCGTTTGCCCCCTCAATACCATACCAAAGAAATCACATACTGAATCACTGGAAAAACTAGTGCCTCATCGAATGTATTTAAATTATAATGAAGAAATGCGAAGCAAAAAACGTAAATACGAGTAATTGCAGTAAGCCCCTGGATGGTGTTTCCACGCCGTAATTATATGCGCTACAGTCAATACATGGCTATATTATTGGCTGGCTTATATTATTTTACGTCATTGTACTTTAATTATGACATAACTCAACGCCGAGGAAAAGCATTCGCACGCTCTCTGCTGCAGCAAGCAGGGGAAAGTCCGCTCGCTCACTTGATACCGCCTTCAAAGTGAGGGCTGAGCTGTCGCGTTTCGTGTGGTTTGCGAGTAGCCGTTGGCACATTGGGAAATGGTGATGAGCGCAATTCATCTGCAGAACCGGTTCGATACATTCCATTTGGTTGACCAGAACCCAGACATACTAAGATAGTTCCAGCTGGTCGACGCAAGATAGTCCTAATTGATTGAGCAGAACCCCGACTTGTACTGAGATAGTCCCAGGTGATTGAACACAACTCAGCTCATCTCTCTCTTCTCCCTTTCCAAACGTTACTAGCAATTTACCACCCGATCACCTGACCAGATATGTGGCCATTCTCACTCCAACAAGCTTCTCCTTCGCCAAAAGTTCGCACAACGCTAACGCTAACACAAATGTATTCAGAGCAATCCGTAAAGCTCATTTACATTATTCTCCGATTTGGAAAAAAAATAAAGTTTACTCAGTCGAATACCGCCCAGCCAGTAATATAGTGGTCACCATTACCCGCAAACGAGTTCCTCCAGAATAAACAACCTCTCGTTATAATTATTGCCCACCCAACTCTTATCACGCTAGTATTTTAGCCAGAATTAAAAATGGCGTGAAATATCATATTTTTCTTTAAACGTACTGATATTGAGTGTAAAATCTTAACACATAGGAGATGTGGAAAAATGTTAAAAAGGGTCTGCCGCCTGGCTATGCCTGCAACTAAATGTCATATGTCGTGGAGATGCCATCCACCTGATGGTCTTTTATCATTTGAATAGACGTCCAAATGGTCGTGTTACGGTGGTTTTGGTCGATTTTCCCCGACATGATTTGATCATTTTATACGATTGCGTTTATTTACATCTGCGACAAAAGTATATTTCGAGTGTTTACATCGAGGTGTCCACAGGAACGAAACTCACGCGGGCACTATGAGGTGGTTCATCTGATGAAATATTTGTATCCTTTATTAATGAACAACCAACAGCTCATGAACAAAAATGTTACTCCAGTCAATACTCGCGACCGGACCGGCGCAGGTATATTTACTTTCCAAGTCAAAAGTACGAGGGATTGCATGAAAGGCAAACAAAAATATAGAGTACCCTCTTTTTGGTTTCAACGCAGTCGGGAGGAGAAACGCAAACAAATTACGTTTCACCTCGATTAAGCGATCATTACAGACGCAAACATCATTTGTAATGGCGCAGGGACATTTAATGCTGGCGAGAAATAAAAGGCAGCGGAAATTGCGTGTTTCAAAAAAAGTACATGCGTATTGGCGGGAGAATTGACATGCCGCCATCTTGGATCATCTGCAACGTCAATGGGGTCACGTTTTTCTATTTTCTTAAACAAATCTTGAATCGGAACAGTTTTTATCTTTGTACGATGTTTCCCCTACAATGTAAAGGAACGTGAGGGGTTTTTTCCCTGGGAACAATGACGCTTTACAACTAATTGTTAAAGCTATGGGGATTCAGTCCCAGGTTCATTATTTTAGTTTGTTGCGGAAATGTATTGTGTTCAAAATGTACCTGTGTCTTTTGGCATTATATTTTTTAACCCATCTAACATTGAATGTTTATTCATATATAAGGGGTATATTCTTAAAACTTATTTATTTTTTGAAAACTCATAGCCCCGACTATACCTTAATATTACTAAAATAATTACTGTAGGGTAATGTCCACAAAAAATCCGGTTTGCATCTTCCCATCTGCGGGAAATGAGGGGGGTCTGTCCCCCTATCGTCTACCTAAAACCTGAAGACACGACGAACTGTAGGGGCGAAGGCAACAGCGCTGCCAACAGTAATAGGTCCCTTCGAAAAAAAAAAAAAACTTATATTACTTGGTGCACAGGCCGTTTCATATAGCAGATCTGGTCTTATAACGTTGCAATGAAACAGTCGCGTTTATATTGTGTCACAGGTACTGTCGTTACTCATTTGAGGCAATTTGCGCCGGTGCAAACGAAGAAGTACCTACCGCTCGTATTCAGACATGACAACGGTATAGGCTGAGCCGATGATAATAATTTTTCATTCGGTAACGTTCAGGGGTTGCATGAGATAGAAGGAATTTGAACGCCTTTATGACTTCTCCGGTTGAACGAATAGTCATGGGCGACGGCTTGTGCTACCCCACTTCTGATTTTTCTCCTGTGGAATAAAGAAAAACAAAGCACAATAAGCGATGTTATTTGTATTTGTAAGTGCGAACAGTACACATGTGAGCCGGTAGTGTGTGAGGAGCCACCTTCGCTCTCACCGCCTCACCGTAGGGTATGACGTGTATTGAGTTACTCGTTCGTAAGACTGTTATTCCCTACCTCGGGTACAGCCCGCGGCGCCCTCGCAAGGGGAAATATTATTTCTCACATTAGTACGTGGTGGCTCCGACGACAAAAGAAAATATGTAATATTTTATTTTCGTGAGCGAAATTTTTATAGCGTAAGCTTACGTGCTTCGGAATTGGCGAAGTTGATGAATTGATTGCGTCGATACGAACTAGTAATGAGCGTGGAATATAAAAATATATACCTCCTATGCCTGCCAGGATTCATTACAGTTTAATACTCGTATGTTAAGCCATTATTGAGTACCTACCAAACATTTTTCCTGCGTAATAAATTTATGAACTGTACCTAAAAGAAATTAAAATCTCTCAGCCACTTACTCTTTAACCACTTCCATAAATCTCCTTTGGGTCGTATTATTATACTTAAACAATTATAAGGTTTACATCGATCACCACACGTGTTGAAATCAACATAAAGTACACTTAATAAAAGGGTGGACAATATCTAGCACATTTTACTACAACGGCGAGATTAGTCTGTCTTTATTCAGAGTTCGGGAAGTCGAACATATAATATCCTTGCTGTAAAGAATTGGCGCGATATCGCCGTCATATGTCTGCCATCTTGGTCGCCACCAAACGTTCGGAAATCGAATATCGCTATAGGGACATTTGGATCTTTGTGATTTCAGAACGTATTCTTACCTATTAAAAATATTTATATGGCATCCAAGATCTATGAGTTATATAACATATTTATTTTATTTATTATCGTAAAACTTGCTTTTCGTCAAATAGCTGGTGTAAATATGATATGCACTAAATAAAAGAATCGGCCACACCAAGACTTTAGGACTACGACATTGCCGATTTTTTGTGCATAACATTTTAATCTTATCAAACATTTACTATTACGTCTTACAATTTCCGTAACTTTTTGTGCATAACATTTTAATCTTATCAAACATTTACTATTACGTCTTACAATTTCCGTAACTTTATTAATACCCATTATTTTCGAGTCGCCAATGTTTCGCAATTTAAAAAATCACAAACTTCCAAAAGGTTACAGAATTTATTAAATCAACAACCAGTGGAAACAAAGCCGAGGGATAGGTAAACGTTCCTTCATAAGGATTCTTTTACACTCGAAATACAGCTTGGCTCTCGTTGACGACTGCTGTTATAGGATTTTTACGTAAATTTCCCTTTTGTGGAGCTCATTTACCGGATTATGGCGGCGCCCTATTTGAATGCGATAAGCGGTGACTGTACCGACGCGAATCTGTCCCCGACTCTGTGGTTTATCGCCGCATTGTTGAGATCGATCTTTGTGTAAATCCGTAAATAAGTCAGGGACGCTGACTTTTGTATGGATATCTTGTGCGTAGGTTTTATATTTGAGGATGAGGCCTGCAGGAATTGCAACTGAACGCCGCCAGACCTGAGATAGTACCTCTCGCTGACACTTGTGTGCACAGTGCACTTGCCCACCGTGCGGTGACAGCGAGCCCGTTTAGTGCCAGGTGACCTGGGTTCCAGTGGGTCTCCAGATGCAGACGTTCACTCTACGGTCTAGCGTGGCACATCGACATACCACGTAGTCACTAAATGGCTTGGCTTGTTTCTATAAATTAAGTAGCTTAATAGGAAATTAGTATTATTAAGTTAGCGGAAAATAGATCTTAGTTTGGATTTCACTGACTGATGACGATGATTAGTGTGTCTGGCGTTCTCGCCGGTCATCAATCCCAACCCTGGCTCCGCCCGCCCGACACCTCATCACGGCTCATTGGCATCGACGATTAGATGTTTTCCATCTCATTGTGCGTAAGTGATGTTGAATGGTTTTTTTAAATATGACATTACCCCATGTATACGCTCAGATCGAGCCTTTTGATGACTACCAACGCACGAAACGCGACAGTATAGCTTTACGGCGGTCGCATGGGAGCAGGAGGTAAATCCCATGCATGCATTACTCTCAGCACTACCTCTTAGAAGTGCAATGCTTCATCGCTCCTCCATTCTTCCACGATATGACTCACATTGAGTAAGGTAACGAGCTACAGATTAGCAGTCCACAAAGCAACATTTCGATCTGCCCCACTTTAGTTTTCGTTTGCATATAATAAATTCACAGCTGTGTGTAAACACTGTATTAATTATTTCTAAGGTTATAATTAAACGTATAAACCAGTTTGATATTTACGTAAATCACACATAAATACATTTTTATTAAACGTATAAACCAGTTTGATATTTATGTAAATCACACATAAATACATTTTTATTAAACGTATAAACCAGTTTGATATTTATGTAAATCACACATAAATACATTTTTATTAAACGTATAGACCAGTTTGATATTTATGTAAATCACACATAAATACATTTTTATTAAACGTATAAACCAGTTTGATATTTATGTAAATCACACATAAATACATTTTTACGGCATGCACCTAATTTACGACTAAATATGTATGTTATCGAGCAATCTAAAAAACAAAATAGAGATACCTACATTATTTCCTTAGTGTGAAATGGGATATAATTTTGGGGAAATCAAGCTGGATTGCGTGCCCGATGAGCATTAGCGTTGCCCAACCCAGAGCGAGCTGTTACCGTCGGTGTACCGCGGGACGTAGCTAATGAGCCAAAGAAAATTGATGCCATAAAAATAATAGTGCTCTGCCCCCGAGCTCCTGTATTCGATTAACTTTCCTTCGCTGTAAACAATGTAGCTGATTATGATTAATCATTTGCGTAGGGAAATCATTTGTGCGTTTCTTGATAAATCATTCGCAGGCTTGTAAGAGTCTACCTCTATAGGCTCAGTCCTTCTGTACGGAGCGAGAGTATCTGGAGGCGTCAAGTGATGCCGTCGATGTTTGTGGTCTGTGTGCATCAAGAGGCCTGTCGGGGGAACGGATGGAGGGCAATGAGTAGGTAGCCATTCGGGCTTCCACAGGCCCGGCGCTGCTGCTCCGCTTGGCGCAGCGGGTTCATAAGCGGGTATGCTCCGCGCGTTATACAGGAGTTCAGGGTCTCAAATCTCGCACACGATATCTATCTATGTATTTTATTTCTATAATATCTTACATTGAAAAATATCTAAAAAAAACTACAGATTGTTATTATTAATAATAATGTATAAAAATAGCATAATGTCACTGTGATTATACTTTTTTTTATAAAAATATCTGTCGACTTATCACACCGTGTCTGCCTAGTCCTGTGATAAGTACCGCAAGGACTCGTATTACAGGTACGGCAGCGGCAATATATTTAATATTTTTATATATTTAAGAAATAATATGCAATTCAAGACATACGTAACACCCAGGTTAAACCTCTTGATGGGATTGCTCTCATCCATAGGCGACTGCTCCCGAGTACTAGCTGTACCTATGACCGCATTCAACATCCCGCCACTGAATTGTCGACGATCAAGCTCTTTCCAGTCAGCAGGATTCCCTTGCCTAGCGGACAGATGTCCGTTCGCTATATAAATTTACCGTATTGTCCCCGGAGTGTTCCGCGGAATTGTTCCAATTTAATTCCAGCGGAGAAGCCACCTGAAATTAAGCTCCCGGGCTAACACGACTTACGCCGACAACAAAACAGTTTGATGTTATCTGAGAGGCAACGCAACTGAGAAACCTCCTGTATAGCAGCTGACTGTGCTCAGCATTTCTCGTTCGCCAGTTATTAATATAATGATATAAAAAAGGAATTTAGAGATCTGCTGAGGTCGAGGGTCGTATAACAAATAACCTGGCAGCTGATAGTGTCCGTACATGAGACAAATATTACATGCAGCAGGGCAGCGGAGCGGGAGATGACTCTAAGAGTTGTACAATGCTGACAATGCAACGAAATAAACAGTTTCTGGCTCCGGAGTCCGGATATAAAGAAAAACGGTTCATTTTGTTACGAGGAAGAGCTTCAATGTTTTTCGGCGCCTTTTAACAAAATCGAAGTCTATAAAGACATCGAGATGTTTTCACCAATTTTATTGGGGACGGACTAATATGGGATCTTTTTCTGGGTGTAATTTGAGAACCAGCTAACAACTAAGAAGTGAGAGTTGACCCGGGGAGTATCTCTCGCTCCCACAATACAGTTGTAAAGTGACAGCTGTGACGCTTGTCGCTTTTCATGCGGTTTGACAATCTGCAATGACCTACTGGGGACGAAAAGCGAAGGTGGGCTTTACATTTGAATAAAAATTATGTGAATCATCAAAAGAAGAAATTAATAAGTAATAACAAGACCGCTTAGTCTAGCGCCTTCTACCGCGCCTCCAACAACGAGCTCGATTTATCATCAGGCAAAATAATGTAACGGCACAGCCAGGTCCGCATGCTGTGTACGACTCCGTCCAATATCAGCCACTTCAGTTACTGTGCGCGTCCTCTTGTCCTGCAGGATTTACCATTTATACTGTTTTATACATACAGAGTATACAATCCTAAATGATTTAGGATTGTATACTCTGTATGTATAAGACGCATTATTTCCATTTCTTAGCCATTATGTATTTAATCATGCAAATTGTATATAAGCAAAACAATTGAAGTAATTCCAAACGATTTGACAAACACGGAGCCGGGGTACGGCCGTAACGAGCCTGGCTATCAGAATTTACAATAACCGCAATAAATTAACATCAGATCCAACTTGGTCTAATAAGACGGTAGGAGGATTTCAGTGGCTCGCCGGAGATTCTATACAAAGTAAGATAGTCATTAATTTAATTGAATTTGGATACAGTTTAGGAAACATTAATTGAAATAACGTCTCCACCCAGAGATTGGGGTAAATCTGAGAAATCAAAGTTTGGGACAATTTCCGGATAGCATTAGCTTACAAACATTATAAATTATAATATCAAATGCCATTATGAAAATAAGATATACACGACCCCAGTGGATGAGAACATTTATACATTTGAACTGCTGCCCGGGGCTGTGGCTGCCACAGCACATAGTTCAGACACATATGTGCGCGTGATTTCATTAAAATCTGCATTGCAGCCGAATCAGGCCGACACAACCGGGGAGGACCTCTCACTCACATGATACCGCTGCGGTGGTACATTTATTTCTGACGTTCAAAAACTTATTTTCTGGTTCAATCAAAATAATGATTGAAAACATTTTCATTTGGAAATGAAATGAAAATGTAAAATTATAGCTTAACAATTATAATAGCGTTTCATGCAGTTTGTGAGTAGCCGGTGAACCATTGGAGGACAGCAGAAAAGGAGAGTAACGCGTCTGTATGATAAATATGAGGATTTCTACGAGTGTCGGCAATAGGCTCTGGTTGCTCGTCTGGTCCCTACACTATAAAGTAGCAGTTTCAGTATAAGCCTGGACAAACGAGATGTTTATATATGTCAAGTGAGACGGGTCGACAGTATCCTCACTTGTATCATAGTTGCCTCAGACTTGGTCCCAGGCGAATAGTAACGCCCAGCTGCCAAACTTATTGTAATTTGGATTCATATTACTTTAAGAGCGGCCTGCGACATGTGCCGCCACTCAGTGTTACAGTTTCAAAAGTAATTGACAGGAGCGCCACGCGCCACGTCCGCTAACGTTGCGACTAGGTAACTGCGGAGTGAAGGGCAGCCCAATACAGCTTCATCGGATCGCCATGAGTCCTCGTCTAAGTTTTACGATCGAAAGACGGACCGCCCCCCTCCCTCGCTCCCGCAGTTGGGAGAGATGAATCTCGATATGAGAGTGTAACAACTAATTTAACTAATATTATCAAGGCCAGAGGTACCTAGACGTTCCTCCCCCCGACGGTAGCTAAAATGGTCTCGACGCCGACATGAACGATTATCTCGTGGAGACAATCATGACCGATGCCCCCCCCCCCCCCTCGACTGGCGAAAGTCAACTAGCTAGGTGATAAATCTCCGGCAAAGATAACATGTCAAATTCGTCTGACTGTTATAGATTGTTAAATAAACTAAATTCCCATCCAAGTATATTAGTACGTGTTCTACTATCGCATTCAACATTTTTGTAAAGGATAAGGCTTGCATAACAAATCTCTTCGTCCTGAAGAAAACTAATACATCTCTTGGGATAATTCACGCGGGTGAAACCACGGAGTGAAACTAGTTTAGCTATATACAAATGTGCACAAAGTTTAAGCGCATTACTTTACGTCCTCTAACTGTAGCACCTGCCTTTCAGCTCTCGAACAACAATGGGAAACACCCCAAACTGCAATTACGCAAAAATTATTCACCAAAAACTCCATCAGACGAAAAATTATAGCCCTAAAAACCATTATCACACACACTCAGGTGCATTGAAGCGAAGTGAAGTGGAGGGG
>JAFELO010000495.1:190563-212718 GCA_017140195.1 Eumaeus atala
CACACACACTCTTTTAAGGTATTAGAAGGATTTAGAGTAGAAACATTTAAAGAAACAATACACCCCCCCCCACACACACACACACACACTCTTTTAAGGTATTAGAAGGATTTAGAGTAGAAACATTTACGTTCATTAGTCCAGTTTGGTTCTTTTACCCTCCACATAAAGGACCTAGTAATTTGGCGTTCATTGATCTCCTAATGAGTCCCACGAACCAGGAGCAACCGCCCCGACAGAATTAATGTAAAGCAATAGGGAATTTTACTACGAATTTTATGATATGGCGATACAATTTATATTTGAATATTATTGAATACAACTTGTGTAGCAGCCTTTCATAATAGTGCGCGGATTAACTCACACGAACACAGGTCACGCACACATGGACACCAGCTTACAATTTAAGCCATCAATTAAATACATAACCGGTATAATTAATAACGTTTTTACGATAATGGGAATTAAAAGATATAGTATACACGTGACAGTGTAGCATAGGGGTGTCACATATCAGGATTCTCACAACAAAAATTACCAATAGTGAATAACTATTCACAGTAAAGCCCCCACATCACTTTATGTATAAAAATCGGGATAGGGACAGAAATCGCCAAACATGCGTTACGGTGCGCACTGCCCGACCAGTAAGCATTCGCGTGAATTTGTATAAAGTAATGCATAGCTGAAATGTAGTTTTTAAATAGGACTTAAAAAGTCGTATTACAATTTTTATTATAGAGGTTGAAAACCTAGATTAAATGATTATGAAACAAATAAACAATATAGAAACAATATGCCAGTGGGGAGTTCACTTTTTAAGCATGGACATGATTCTAAAGTAAAAGGTAAGACGTAAGCGGTGTTAGAGCGCTTATAGCATTACGATGGTGTAACTTCCGACCGGTTACTATTTAACTAATTACGGACAAAAATCGTACACGACACACTCAAATTATATCTTCCACAGCGTGCGCCTTGTGTGATATATCAAGTAGTAAACTCTAATTAAACCAATCGTATTATAGAAATGTTCACTGTTCAAGTTAAGTTAAACATTTAATCTCGCACTCTTTTCGCCGGACTATCCTGACACTGGGATAGGCACTGGGCACCGGCAGCCCTAGCGTGCAGCCGCCAGCGTAATCCAATGAGTCGTTTCTTTAAATAGAGCGGTAATTACGGCTTAGGGCGGCAGACGACACAAGTGGGCGGAGAACTGGACAGGGCATGGTGTTGTCCAGTTGTACGCTAAATACAATATGGACAACATATGTCCAAGGGTAAGAAATGCAGAGGCCCCGGACTGAGAGCGCCGCTGCGGTGCCGCAGCTCTTGCGGGCCTGCAACCGCTAGTAACCGGTCACTTGTAAGTGTATTAGTAAATCTATATTCTTATAAGATCTTTTAATATATTTTATTGAATGAAAGATGTTACTAATCATAATTTTTATGAGGGTAGGTTTTGGACAAGTGAACAGTAAAAATTAAGACCTCTGTTTAAATTAATGCGAAAAATTAGTTGTTTCCTGACTATTTTAATATAATATGCACGGATATTTATTTCAACCTACCAGCGACTCACTTCATAATAAAACGGCACTTTAAATAAACATAAAACTGTATTTACAAACTTTATAAATTTGTCACAAGTTAGATGGAGTACACTGTGAAATCAATGACTGAAATGTCTCAATATTTCCACAAAAAGATGGCTGAATTTGAAAGTGATCTTGGGAAGCCTTCATCTTCCACACAGGCTGCGGCACAATCCAACAAGGTCTCTGGAGATTTCCACGAGTTCAAGATTTTTGTTCTCTTTGGCATGAAATCATTGAACCAGCAAATAAATATTTTAACTATACAATGCGACAACATGGAGGTGTATTCAAGGCGGAAGATGTTGCTAGCCCATGATGTACCTGAGAATGAGAATGATGATGCTCAAGTTACTGTTAGTTTACTATCAGATCACTTGGATATACCTGATGTCTCAGTGAGTGCTTTATCTAAATGTACGCGGATGGGGCTTTTAAAAAATGATAAGCTTTTACTAATTAAATTTAAAGACGCTACACTGCGCAATAATGTATAATACACTAAAACGGGATTAAAAGGCACTGGTATAACATTATCAGAATTCTTGATAAATGGCAGGCAAGGTATTTCTAGAAGCGCGGCAAAGGTACGGAACTTCGAAGTGCTGGACGAGGGACGGATGTATCTATGTCGTGGCATCGGATGGCTCTCGCCACCGTGTGGTCATCATGGCGCAGCCGGAAGCCATTCCCAGCTCCACAACGGGCAATTGCGCCCCTAGCGCTTCGGTCTCCGCTCCCGCAGTACAAAAGAGAACCCCAATCTCGCGTGCCAAAAAAAGGAGGCAAAAATAAAATTAATATACTTAATTTTAGTAAGTAACCAATTTAATAATTGTCCTCTTTGCTTTATAGTTAGTATACTTGTTTTATGTATTTATTGGTATATTAGTAATAGTTATTATGTTAGTGGGTGTTAGAGATTGATTATTGTAGTGAATAGTTAAGAAAACAAAAAAGAAACATGATTTTGCACTTTTCATTGTTGATGATGCGAATTCATTGCGGCTGTCAAGTGTCAAGTACCATACTTAATGTTTCAAATGAGCATAAGCCTAAGTTGCCTAAGTTTCACATATGGGCTGTATGATGATATAAATGAAAGTGGTGAAAGTGGTGACGAATTCTTGACTTGTTCATCACCTGAACATTCTAATGGTGATGAGGGCACAGATTATTTCATGAACTCTCGAGGTACTTTAGCCTCTAGTTTCGGTACTCGAGGTAATTTAGCCTCTAGTTTCGGTACTCGAGGTATTTTAGCCTCTAGTTTCGGTACACCTGCACGTGTAATAAAATGCACAGAGTATTCCTGCTTATTATGCTAACTTTCTAGCATTGTTTGAGTCAACCAATGCACATGCAATTCCTATATCCGAGACATGGTTCAAGCCTTGTTTGCCTCCTTGCCGGGTGTTTGCTTGATCAGAAAATAGATAGGGTTGGTGGAGGTGTCGCTGTATACCTTAAGTCTAATATTCCCTATCAGGTACTTAGCATGTCGACAAACATTTGCTTCTTGAAGTCAAACTTTGTCACACAAAGCTTCTACTTGGTGTTTTCTACAGTCCGTCTATGCACGTTCACTACTTTTGTTCTTTTGAGACTATCCTGGAGAAGTACACCAAATTATACTCTCATACAGTTTTAATGGGCGACTTCAACACATGTCTGTTAAAAAGTGATTCCAGGTCACAAAAATTGCTCTCAATTATTGAATCTACTAACTTACATGTGCTGCCACTCAAACCCACCCATACAATTCGTGGCTGCAACCCTTTTTTCTCCTTGATTTGACCATGACTTCGTCTGTGGATCTGTTCGCGGTCATGACCAGTGCTCCACCGGCTCCATGTCATGTCAGGATGTACTCTTCCTTTCACATGTGTTAAAGTCACCCAAAATTAAACCTCAGATTCTGATGCACCGCAGTTTCAAGAATGTCAATACGGCACTCTTAATAATTGATGCTCAGAATATTAAGTGGTCCTCTTCTATTGAAACTAGTACTGTTGATGGCAAGTTGATTATATTTAATAGACAACTAATGACGTCATATGACAGGCATACTCCTGTCCGTCCCATTAAAATGAAGCATTTGCCTACGCCATGGTTTACAGAAGAGATTAGGGACTTCATTTTTAAAAAATGTTGCTAGAGCTAAATTAAAACATTCTGAGATACGGAAAGAAAAATATAAAGCAATTCGGAATCGCTGCAATACATCGTGTAGGAATGCACAGAAGCGTCGTATACACAAATCGGTCCAAAATGATGAACCTAGCAAAGTTTGGAAATTCCTCAACACTTGCTAAAATTTCTCAATCAACACTTCTTCTAGTAATTTTGACAGTCAAATTAACTAACACTGAATAAATTTAAATATTCTTCTCTTATAACGCCCTCTTGTGACCCTTTTTATATACAACACTTTGATGAGCACGATGATATGAAAAGAGCTACCTCGTCAACCTCGTCAACCTCGTCAACCTCGTCAAATGCCATTGGGCATGACAATATTAGTAGAAATATGGTTTTTCCTATACTTGATATCATCTTTCCAGTTATTACGCATATTTTCAATTCTTCAATCTCTGCAGGCGTTTTTCCTGAAATATGGAAGGATGGTTTAATCATTCCCCTCTCTAAAAATAGTAAGCCAACTTTCCCTTCAGATTATAGACTAATTTCTATCCTCCCCTTTTTCTCCAAATTGTTTGAAAGACTAACATATCACCAATTAAATCTATACCTAACCAAAATTTTCTTATGATCATGGCTTAAAATAAGGTCTTATGAGCATGGCTTACAAGCTTAACCCCACAAAATCCCAAGCAATAGTCATCGGTAGCCTAGGTCTTTTGAAAAGAATTGATTTTGTAATATCTTACCTATCACATCGGATGGAGGATGCATGTAATATCTTACCTATCACATCGGATGGAGTATGCATAAAATATAGTGATAAAATAAAAAATGTTGGAGTCATGATTGATAACACCTTGTCCTGGTCACATCAGGTTGGCGCAGTGGCTAAGAAAATTTACTGTGCATCTGTATCCTTAAGACGTTTATGATTTTTTTTTCCTATATCTACTAGGACTGCCCTTGCACAATCATTGCTTCACCCCATACTTGATTATGCTGACGTGAACTATGTAAACTTGACAGTAGAACAACTAGGCAAACTTCAGCGCATGCAGAATTTTTGTATCAGGTTCATATTTGGCCTTCGCAGGTTTGATCATGTCTCGGAATACAGAGCAAGTCTCAAGTGGCTCCCAGTCCAACTACGCAGGAATACTCACGCGCTATATCTTCTATATAATATACTCCACGACTACAGAAAACCATCATACCTAAACGAGATGTTCACTTACTCATCAGAATTAATAACCACCCGTCTCATTAACAAATTAAAGGTTCCTACACAAATGAGAAAATTTTATCACCACTCATTTAAAACCACTTCAATTAGACTGTGGTTCTCGTTACCTAATCAAATAGGGCAAGCTGGAAGTCTCAACATCTTTAAAAGACTGGTAAAAGAGCACTACTTAAAATTAGCATAAGTTTAAAATAAATCGTTTGTTTAGTTAGATGAGTCTTCTTTCCGAAAGCCCATATTTTAAACGTCATTACTTATTATAATAATCTTTGTTTTCTCCTCATCTTATTTTTATATATATTTTTTACTTCTTTCACAATAGATTATTATTTGTCCACCATGTGATACGTATTACACTTTCTTTTTTTATTCCTTTCTTTTTATTATTATTATTATTAGTTTTTAAGTTTCATTCGTATGTAATGCAATTTTATTTGTTAGCACTCCCTCATCCCCAAGCAATACATCCTTGATAAAATATGGTTGCCTGGAAGAGATCGCTTGAAGCGGTAAGGTCGCCTATTCGTACATCTACAAACTGTAACCATAATTTTTATATTTGTCAATTGGTGTGTGTGTGTGCAATAAAGAATTATTTATTAAATAATTCTACACAAGTCCTGCACTGGGCACTGGGGACTGGGGCCTGAGGCTCGCTCGCACGAGTCATTATCAGGGCCATTTGAGCCACACCACACATAATAATATAAAGTATGACGATTTATGTTTGCCAAGTTTCATAGAAATCCGTTCAGTAGTTTTAAAGTGAAAGAGCAACGGACATGCACTGCCACTCACAAGCTTTCCCATTGCTATCATCTGTTACTAGACGCTAGCAGGACTCCTCGTTTGAGAGGATAAAACGATGATGACGGACAGCCCATCAGGAGTGAGAGACCATTCACCAGCCCGCGGCCGTATCTCGTGCTATTTCCTCCTCTAACTGGGTCACGCTGTTCGGTGGAAAACATGACGCCCGTCTCAGATTAATTAAAATGTCGTCCCGCGTATTTCCCCGGGGAAATTGTTAATAAATTATTCTTTAAATTCATAAAAGACTTGTATGCTTTTTAAAAGAATTGTTTAGATATGTTCTGTAACGAAATGCACCGTGGCTCCAACCATGGAAAATGATGAACAAATCTGGTATGTTACTAGGATCTGTTAGGGTTTCAGTGGTCCTCCGTGTAACACTCCAAAAATATTCAAGTTCGCGTACTCGCAATCGATGACGAATAATTAACAGCTCGTCCCGGTTTCTCCCGGATTACAAAAGATATGGCAAAAATGCCGTACACCACGACAACAAATTCAGTTTATGACAGAATGTCTGTCGCAACAGCCACTTCTCTATAAATTCAACAGCTAGGTAAGGATTTATTTGATTACACCTTTATTATAGCACCGAAATTTTCATAATCAACTATATAGTTGTAGCCAATATTTTACAGACTACGTTATCACAGATAATATAGATATGATAAAATAGTGTACCAATTCGGTCCAATAGTTTCGGATCCAGTCAAATGCACATAAATATATAAAAGAGAAACAAACAATTAAATGTTTCCTCTTTATAACATGAGTAGAGATATCAACTTTATTTTATATTAGTTACCAGATACTATCATAATATAGTTCTACGAAGTACAAGATTAGTCCTCAAGAGCTGCCTGTATGTATCTGATCGACTTTATCAAAATCTACAGAACCGACTTTCGTGCTGTATTCATCCTTGAACAGAGCGATTCTCTTGGAAATTCTAGTGTAGGTATAACTTGTTAATCGATAGTTTTTCTGTAAAAGGAAAGACGACATCTTAAATGTAAATGTTTAAGACGTTGTTAAAATTTTACTTCCTACATCTAAATTATGAAGAAGAAGCAACCGTCTCAGTTTTATGATGTAACAAACTGCTTGTTGCAGAACGAAACGCAGCGCGGCGCGAACATGTTCCTTGCGGGAGGCGCCGCGTACATACTGAACTAGCGTCCTGGAGACATTACTCAAGTAATAAAGGCAAATATTCTTACAAATAGTACGTCCTTAAATTATATTTCAGCTTTACTCAGACGAAGACTTGAAATAAGATTATTTTTTATTTTCAGAGCAGGCGGTAAAACAAACTACATCCCTTGTTGGCAAGTGACTGGTCCATTTATATCTGCACCACAATCCTATCAATAGGAATCATAAACACCTGTCATTTATTATGACACAGGTAACATAATTGCTCGTGTGTGTGCATGTTACTTTTTCACGCATTCTTTGAAACTGAATGGTTTCTCAACAGTATATCTACGTGGGCATACGAGCAGTCTCATGACTACTGACGTCCGACATATCCGGCTCGTGCAGATGTGTTGCCCGTCTACTATCGCCAGCCTTGGTGCGGTGCAACGGAACAACAAATCATCAGGGCACCTCGGCGGTCCATCAGCATCCCAAGGGACCGACGCCACCTACACAGATGGAGTTGTCACCAAAGGACAACTCCCCCGACATTCTGACAATGCGTTGGCGTGAGGTTCCCATCCTGACCCCTTGGCCCGTGCGCTCATGTGCCTCCTCCACCTGCTCTTTAGCCTCTCTTAAAAGAAGGGTATAAGCAGTGGCTCCTACTCCTACTCTTTAGTCCCCTCTTCTTATAAGATGGGTACAAAGAGCAGCCTCCCCCCCCCGCGGTTAATTTCGGCTTCGCTCAGGATGTCTCGATTCACCCCAGGCTACTGAGTCCCACCACAACGACAAGGCTTCAACCATGGTGAGGAGTTAGTGCTGAAACTGCGCCAACCTTCAGTAGCCTGATTGATCCTGCGCAATTCCCAAAGTGACTAGTGAAAGATTCAACAAATTTACTTTGAAAACGACACGATCATAATGATGTCAAGTTATGAAGTCTTCTCTACTTGTGTAAATCTTTATAAACCCCTCGTACATATGAAGCAGGAACTTGATGTGAAGCCTATACACACACAGAGGCCATCAAATTCCATAACTGGGTATGCAAAAATAACAAGCGGCTACAGGCCACGTAACCCAACCCTCGCGGTCGGGTGCGGGTTCGACGTCCGGGCTAAATAGAGCGGTAAATCACACCGGCCACGTCATGTGTGACGTAGGTGTTTGTTACAGGATAATAATTGACGGCGCATCGATTATTACAATCGTCAGTCATCTCAATAGTGAGCTTAGATATGTATAGAGTTGTGGAGTTGGTCAATTAGATTTTTTGATAGTAGTATTCAACAGGTCAACCACGTCTATTACAATGAAGATTGGCAAACAGATTTAGTGCGATTTGTCTTAACGTGTATGGAACACACAACCCCACCTATCATGAGGATAGGAGGTATAGCAAAGTTTACTAATCTTAGATAGCTACTACTATCCACGAACATCCTACATTTTATAATACAAAATTTTATGTGTGTAATTTTATTCAGACCAACATTTCTTGAAGGGATTTGGGAATATTATTTTTATTACGAAAATTATTAAAAGTTATCCAGAGATTATATGCAGTTGAAACCGCGAGACAGTAAATAAAGGCTGTTCTTAGCGCTTTTAGATGTTGTTATAAAAGTGTCACGTGTTAAAGTAGTACGAGCCATCTCTCTACCTCTGCATGACAAATGATCTCACTACATTATCTTGATAGCATTAGTGACTTGGCGTGCGTTTCGAAACTGATAAAAATATATCATCGGCATGATATACATCTTAAATCGGAAACGAGAAAAAAAGAAGCTCGCCGTGAGCCACACAAACAGATCCGAGGTTTAGGGACTAAACGTCATCACTGTATAGTGATACATCATGGTTGCATAAGAGCGTGGAATGAATGATGATCCAGACGGTGCGCGGGTTACCACACTGGTACTGGAGTTAGCGTAACGCAATAGTTTCATGTTTAATACGCGAGCCTGCTGTGCGGCGAGCTTGAAAGTTTCATTCACGATTACTATTTGTAAAAAAAATTTTACGGAACAATATTTTTACTAAGAGTGTAGAGAGAGTTTGCTGTCCGTTGAATAAACTCGCAGTTGGAATGGATGTGATACATATATAATATAACGGCATGTCATGTTTTTTCCGGTGGTGGGTTAGGTAAGAAACGCAAAAGAAAGGAAAATATTTTAAAGTGAGACCTCACGTCGCACCGTCAAAAAGTTATCAGGTCTCAATCAGAGCTGACCTTGTGATTGTACTTGCCACGGCCCTGAGTCTAATTGTCCAACTGCACTAACCGTACACCGTAGTAAATATTCATGCTTTGGATACAAATAATCATTTTGAAAAAAAAAATTACGAAATGCTGTGAACAAAGGTAGGTCCTTGCGCTTTGATGGCTAGTCTTGTCTGCTCACATTTTGTGTATCATACATGTCTTGCAATTATAGTTTATATGTAATCATGATATTATTCAAAAAAATAGTATAAAAAGAGCTCTGTTTAAATCGAATAAATGCAGAAGAAAATAATGGAAAGTACCTCCTGTAATAAAGTTAACATAGGTAGGTACTCATAAATGAAAATCGTTAGCATAATCAGAATACAAGTTTAAATATCATCCACATTCCGATTACCATTAGCAGCTACTGTAATATGTTTGTCAATTCCTATCAATAACGTTCTTTATGATCACGATATTTTAATTAATCTAGTAGCTTCTTTGTAGCACTTAATGCATTCCCGTATGTCTATTAAATTTGCATAGACAAACAACCAACTTAAGCTATATAAATATTAATAACAATGGTTCTTAGTACAGTTTTAATTAGTTTCAACTATGATTCCATGAGCAATGCGACGACGTAAACATGGTTAAAAACGAACATAAAGTGTTCAGTGCCGACTTCCGAGAACATACCACGCGCTGCACAATAAACAGTTGTGGGCGCGTATAAAAGTTTTTATTGCGAAGATAGAGAATAAAGACGTCGTTAGCAGTTCGCCGGTGTTTACGACTGTGTCCGCGTGTCCGTGTGTGTAGCGCTGCTACACACTGCTGCGCCCCGCCTAGGTGTACAGACGATAAGGGGGCAATACGAATTAATATAGTTATGAATCGCATTAGCAGCGCTTAATGGACTCCTTTAGGATTGCGGGTGCTATATCTTTATTACACGTCCATACGTGCAGGTAGGGAGCGCGGTAATGTTTAGAAAAAATAAAATGTCGGAAGTAAAAAGCAATTTTTTGTCTAATTTTTATATCACCAGTGTTACGTGCACCTCAGCAATGTTCCGTTTTAGCTTTACTGTAATTTTATTATTTAGCAGAATCTAACGACACGTCTTTTACCCTTTTTTAGTCTGCATAGCTTGCTAAGTAGCCTTATTCTATGTCGCAGTCCGGTGACGAAAGCAGAGATGGGCGCGTTCACGACGTCCTGCGGTAATGCAGTTGCTCGAACGCAGTTACGTACCATCACGTCATGTGTCTGTCTGCCGCCTGCCTGGTGATATAGTTAGACGACTACATAGCACCAGCGGGCGCGGGTAGAGCACAAAAGCGCGTAATTATGAGACGCCATTTGGAATGATATTTCATCATTAGCGTTGTATTATGACGGAATTAATTACGAGACAATAGAGCGGAGTTACCTGCGCCATTCACTTGAACAAACCGAAGTTTGTACAAAGGGCGATCTGGCGACGGGCGATGTGCGTGGCAAGTGAAATTTATGGGCCGCGAACAAAGCTGGCACGGCTTCTTTGAATGACTTAATTTCCTGGAGTGAGCATTGTTTGATTGATTTTGTAAAAGACCTTCAAAATATTGGCTGTAAATTTAGATTTTTCATTCATAATAGTTGTTGTTTGATGATAAATTCAACATTTACAATAAATATTTACCTACAGCTTGAATTATATTCGATTGCCTAGCAATATTGTCGTTGAAGTATGGAAGTAACCCTCATACTCTGAGTGTCTATGACGTTCGGCATTCGCCTCTTGTCAGCTGATCTGACTGAAAATTTACTTTCACGCAATAAGTAAAATAATATTATAGATTGTTTCAGTCCGCAACATTTAGGTAACGCACTAGACGGTCGTTACAATGTTATTTGTAATGGAACAAATATTTATTTTCACTATACTGCGTCGAAAGAAACTTTCATTTTTCTTTGCTTTTCAATTTAATATTAAGTAATTCGATTATCGCGACTGTTACGCATTACATTAGAATTAAACACACTTTATACACTTACTTTAGGGAGAGGTATTGTCATTCAGCATAGGAGGAGGTAGTGCAATGCATGTCACTACCGGCACGACCGGTGAGGTTGACCTCTCGCTCACATAATACCGCCGTAAAGTGTCATATTCAGTGTCAGGTTTCATGCGGTTTGTGAGTAGCCGGTGGTCCATCGAGAGGGGGGAAAGGAGGGCAACGCATCGGCATAGTAATTATATGGATGTTCATGTGTCGGTCGTCGGTAGTCGTAAAAAGGCTCCTAAAGCTCGTTTGCTCCCTGTTCTATAAACAAAACTGCAGTTCACATAAATTGTAACATCTCTAAATATTCATCAGTAGTTATTGTATAAATATAATATTATGTCTTTCTGAAAGGTCCTAGCGCAAGACACTTCGGCAAGCGGTAGGTGCATCGTAGGTAGGATTAATATCTTTTAAAGGTCAGATACTCCATCTCGAAGGTCAGATACTCCATCTCGAAGGTCAGATACTCCGTCTCGAAGGTCAGATACTCCATATCGAAGGTCAGATACTCCATCTCGAAGATCAGATACTTCATCTCGAAGGTCAGATACTCCATCTTGAAGGTCAGATACTCCATCTCGAAGGTCAGATACTCCATCTCGAAGGTACACATATCATAAGAGCTGATGTAATTAATGATGTTATAGTGCGTGAAATATAAAAGTAACGATCAACAACATATAACCACCAACATCGCTCCCTGAACTTCATGACACAACCATAAACCGACACCATAAACTGCATCAGAATAATATTGAAATCTGTTTAGGTTTCTATACACCGCACTCCGTACTAGCGTTGCTGCATGTCTGCTCTTAAATAGCACAACTTGGCTGCAGTGTTAGAGCGATTTCTAGTAAGACTACAAAGTGTACTTTACATCTCCCTGCGTATCCTTTGAAGAAATGCTTTCATGTCTCCGAATACGAAGTACAGCGAAGAGGCGCGGAGAAGCAGCATCCGGCGCTCGCCCCGTGGCCGGCCGAGCGGCAGGGCTGCTTCCTGTCGCTTAGAGTTGGACAGAGCTTAAAATACAAATATTACGACCCATTGTATTATCTTTTATGGCCTTCGGGCGTGCAGTTGCGTGTGACCTCGTGGTCGAGATCTGAGCATGTCCAGCCGCAGATCGGCAGGTTTCGCGTTTCAATCCCGTATCAGACTGACAAGTGTTGGTCGGTATTTTCAAAAATTTTCAACTGCAATTAAAAAACTGCAGTTAGCAGGTATTTAACATTGAATTAAAAGTGTTACATTGAAGCTTTTGAGAGCCCGTGAAGCCTTCGGTCCTGCGCCAGATTTCTCTCAGCTCTTGTAGGACTGAATATTGACTCACAGTGTAACCTTGTGCGGGTGTTTATGGACATCGTATCGATAGAATCTGACAGCTCGTTAGCCTTCACAATAAAAACCTTGGACAGCAGCAAGATGAATGCCTAATCGAAGTCTTTATCAATCATTATGAGTCCCGCCCAGTCGCGTCATTACCGTTGACACAAAACGAATTGCATCTTACTACAATTAATCCGAAATCTGCCGAGTTGAACACGACCTTGTGATGGGGGGCGGTTGATTGATGGACCCTCAAATATTTGTCAGACACTTTCCATGCCGCCGCTCTTCAAAGTATCGTCAGTACAATGTTAAACGTACCGCGCTTCACTATGATTATTATACAAGAGGTTGACAACTGTTTTACAAGCTTTTCAGTACTAGTGACCCTTCCCGGGCAGCTCCACGGTCGTGCCGGCCCAATTGGGATGCAATTCACCAATGGCACTGGCTCATATTAAATAGGTTTATGTACTGGAAAATCTCAATAAATATTCTACAGCACGTATCATAAACGTTGGTAATAGCCGAAACTTGAAATTATAAGATTCGCCAAAATATGACCAATTAAAAAAGCCTTTATGAAAATTTCTATAAACTTTTGAATATCCCTTATAAGTTCGATACTCGTCCACCTTGGCACTCTCCGTGATTTACTGGTCGCGGGACGAGGATAGCGCTTTGTTCCCGAGGCCGGGATTTACTGCCGGCGTCCTGAGCACAAAAATTAAAGGTTGGTCGAATTAACGACGTAATTTATCGCCTAATGCACCACCTACAGCTCCGAGGCCAATTCAACTTTAAATTAGCTGCTTAAAGAGTTTCTTTTTGTTTTAGTTCCGAAGGGTAGATTTGTTAGTGCTTACTGCATGAACAGCACGACGGGGGAGGTAACTCGCGCTCGCGTGATACTCCCGCTAAGTGACAGCATCATTTTTCGTGCGGCTTCTAAGTTTCCGTTGGTTTCAGCATCATCAGCACTTTAGAGTGATGACGCTGGATGCTGGACCAGACATGCGCCTGGCGGGAGCATATTCCGCTCGATCACGAACTGCCTGTTCTCTATCGCTTTACTGAGCCATCGTAGACCGACATCGCTTACAGGCCCCACGAGTCAATTACATCATTGGGTCCTTTACCATTGGCAAATGTGCAAGGTTTACAAGGGGTCTGCCTCACCGCGGCGAGACACGACCCGCTCGTAGCATGTCAGGCCACGCGCGTTCAAAACTACTCGTTAGCTAAAGCGTATTTAGTGCCTCAGAATGAGCTTCTACTGTCAATTAAATTTCACTACCAGAATAACAGTGAAGCAACGGACTTGGGTGAAGTAAAGGTCTGTAATACAACTATAGTAACGCAAATATACTTTATATAAATGAACGGTTGCCTTGTGAACTTGACGTAGGCCAAATGGCGCGCAGAGCTACTACTGAACCCGCAGCAGACTCCGTATAAGTAGTACTATCACAATGGGCTTGTGACCACTAAACGCATAAAATCATAATACAATATCATTATCGAACTCGTATGGTGCCGACCGATCAGCTGTCAGCGGTTGTACGCGGCCCTCGCGAGGAGCAATCCCGTACGTCCGAGGCGTGCACTTTACGGTGAACGTAACATAACGAATGTATACATCTGGCATCTTATGTGTGTATGGAGGTGTGTCCAACAGATGTCTGTTAGTTTTACAAACCGGTAGGAAGTCCTGTGAGCGAGAGGGGGGAGCGGGGAGGTGTCCCGGGCGTGCGGCTACATAATGTACTTGAACCATTCACGGAAAGCAACAAACTGCGTGCCAATTTGAATTTCAGGTACACCTATCGTACTGATCGCCTGATTCATCATCGTCGAGGGTAAACACTAACTGTTACCGAACAGACACCCACTACGCAGGAAGTAAGCTGTCCTAAGTGAAGGAAATAGGGGTTGAAATTTTCTATTTTGTATGGAAGTTTGTTAAGTTAGAAACGTGAAATTGTTTTTCGGCTACTGTTGAATAACAGGCCATTTCCATATATATATATATATATATATTATACTTTGCATTACCGAGCATTGGCTGAAGAATTAAGAGTTCATGTTTAATTTTAGGAACCATCTTTAGGAAGTCTTCAGAGCAAGTCATACGAGGCGGCTCCGTAGTCATAATTAACAAGGAGTTAAAATATGAAGAATGTAGAAGGATGTTGTGGGTCTCTCTACTGAACGTACTGAGGTAGTCTGCTCAGAGATTAAGAGTTTTATTATTATTATTGTATGCGTTTTTAAAATAAATTTACACCTTCAGAAAACCAATTAAATTGTAACGTGAATTGCATTCGTCATTAATTTCACGTCCAAACGCCGTTTTAGTCTATTTTCGTGCATCAATATAGTGTTTCAGAGGTGACTTCATTAGCCGGTGTTTGGATACGTTGGGCCGCAGTAAAATATACACCGCTTATTTGTATGTGTCGGCCGAAGTATCCAAGGTGTCCGGGATAATAGGGTGACCATGTATTAAGACAAGCTGCACAGCTCTCAACTGAGGAGTCGCACGTACACGCTGTAACTCAGCTGCAGCTTAAAAATACATCATGCAGAACTTTATGATACAAAATACTAGCTATCCGCCCCGGCCTCGTCCGGGAATAAAACAAGCGTAATTATGTACTTCCTGGATGATACTCGAATCACTCTATACATGGGTGTCAATTGCATGAATTATTTTATATGTAGGAAGAAGAAACAGTTAATGATATAATCAGTTTTTAAAGATAAAACATTTTGTCACATATTAATCTAACAAGAAATAGTTATGAGGATCCTTTCAAGAAACATTTCAACAGTACATGATGTAGAGCAAAGCTAAACATATCTAGACTAAGATATGTTAAATACTAAATATCTGAGCCATTGAGGAAAGTGAAGTTTGTTATCTATGAACACTACAAAGGTTGATAAATTGTGTGTTTGATAGTGATAATCTAAAAGTAATGGTCCGGTTGGAGAAATTCGGAGAGCGAATGTGAAGACGTACCGACAGCGGCGGCGACGGTCAGTGGAGTAGAATAAACAGAGTCTTGCCTGTTTGTGCACCGACACGCAGTGGGAACAAGGAGGCAGTGGCAGGTAATGCAATTGCTGTGTTGCCACCGAATTGGGCCGCCATATGATACCGCCGCCAACGGACGAATGAACCACTGATGTACTGTTTTGGTATTATGTGGAAGAATTATAAATTAACAAGTTTTAGATATTCTCTACATGTATATTACAAAATATCTTACTTTTGTCTGATTTGTTTAGGTTTGATTTTGCTTTACTTGACGGACAGACGGACGGATAGACGGACAAAAAAGTGAATCTATATGAGGCCTTCCGCTTTTTTTTTTCTGAGATAAATACAAAAAAGATTAATTCTTCGGAGCTCTTAAGGCAGGTTTTCCGATTTTCATCACAAATAGTCGGAACACGAGCCAATAATAACGCAATAAAAGTTGACCACTAATTACAAAAAATTCTTAGTAAAGCCCATAAAAAACACATTAAGCTTTCAATTACGGTCGGATACGAGCTTTCTATCGATCTGTATGATTGATTGTTTTCCGCGGAATGCCGTTCGATACTTTCAATAGTTTTGAAATGATTCCATCATATTCAGTCTTCTGACGCGTATGTACGGGCTAAGTCTAAGCTAAGCCGTAATAAAGCATGTTTCGGTATGTAGATATTTCCTTCAGGTTACCATTCATCCATTTTACTGGGTCTGTCTACAATTATAAGTTGAACTTCTTTGCACTGGCGGATCACGCTACTTGGTTACAGTTACAACTATATTTTGCAAGTCTCAATTGTGAATTCCACACATTAATTACGCTTTATTAAAAACTCTACAAAATATCAATATAAATCTTTATGGTGTAAACTACCCACGTCTACTCTATAAGTATAGGGGTCATGCCTTTTCTTTCTCCCCAATGGGGCACCGGAAACTGGCAAACCGGACGCAACACGACTGCACATTCACGCTGATATTATGAAAGCGGGACTATGATAGGTACCAAGCAAGTCGATCGGTCAAATGTGGCTGCAATGCGTCAACAACCTTACATAAAATGTATGTTGCATTTATATATGAGCTGGACATTACAATGCTCGTAATATTATCTGATAAACAAACCTGTCAGCTATGCTCTGAGAACAACATCATGTTATTACAAACACCCCCATCCGCACCAGCACGCCATTCCATCCCGCCGGCGCGGCGGGACGACGGCACGGAAATACAGCTGTCCAACCAGACGAGATCCCTGCCGCACATTCATCTTCTCGTCTCCTCGGCATAGAGCTGACGTGGGCGGGCGGGGAGGGCTCTCGGTATAATGGCGTGGCGCATCTTTGATTATCGATGCAAGATAACATCAGTTTATATTTCAAGTAATCTCTTGCACTGAGTGCTAATGTGGTACACGCGACTGATGCTCGTCGCGGACTGTCTCATGGCAGCCTGCAGTCGCTTCGCGCGTACGTCGTGAGCGTACACTGTCACGTTTAGAGTTGCTTGTTATGTTGAAGTGTGGATTGATGACCGTATTTGGATAGTGTGGAGTTGCACTTCTTTTAGCGGATTAGGGTTGGTGTTTTACGCTGCATACACCGCAACTAAGATCACCGATAGATAAGGGATGTAACTATCTTCATTTTCAAGAAAATTTATTTTAAATAGATATGTTATGACAAAGAATTATAACTTCTCCCGTGCGTATGGTACATCACGCACACACATTTTGTTAATAACATTCACATGCGTAATAAATGTTCCTTACTGTCGCTGTAATGTATTCAAGTGTGCATAAACCAGACGAACTGTAACTTACCCATATTAAAAAAACAACTCAGACATGTATAATTACCCCAAAAGGATCAAGCATGAATTTTAAAACGTACATTATGTGCCTTGTAATGCTAACACGGTCCCACACTCTACCCTCTTAGTGATAAACATTAATCTCTGTACGACACGCTTCATTTTACACGTAATACATAACATGACATTCACCAAATGTCGGACGCATGTGAGCTGGAAATGTGGTGACATTTCGGGAAGGTCCCCCAGCACCTGTGACCAATAAATGCTCTTGATGGAGTCCAATGTCCGCTACCTTTGGACACACTGAGGTAATTGTTTTGGGAACAAATGGAAGTCGTGGAACATCTATTCTGTAAGTCAGAAAGGTTAAGTTTGATATAAAACAACGGGTCTGGATAATTAAAGACTCATTATGTATTTTATTTCTTTAAGTCTAATTCACACCTATTTTTCTACATCAGTCTAATTGAACGCAACGTGTGTATGAACTGAAACTGGAGTTTGCTGAAATGTTCCAATTTAGTGTGGAAAATGGATTGTTATTTTTTTGTGCGAAAACCTGAGTATCACTAACTGCAAGAAACTTACAAGTACATCACTCGACTCGGAAAATCGTCAGGCGCGATGGCGAGCCGGTCCCAATATCGTGTAGTTTAGTGTAGGGGTAAAAAGCGCGACCGTAGCCGTACATCCCTCTTCCGCCAAGGGTGCGGCACGCCGGGCCAAACCGGGGGCCACCGACCCTCATAAACCGTACGCGTCCTAGCAGCAGCTGTCACTTTGTTGATGCCAGCCCAGTTCAGCGGCGATGCAGTACGCCACTGCATCTAACAAAGATCTGAATCAGTAACGTACAGTTCGTCCACGCAGATATGAAACCGCTGATGATCTGTTCAGCATTGGCAGCTAAGGCTAATAAAACTTGTGCCAGTTTAACTGGCTCAACAAAACACACAATTTTGTTTTCGTACGCACTCATGAGTAGTCGCGCCTGGCACATATAATTAGTCAACTTTTCCAATTATTACAGAGATGCTGATGGAAAAAAGGCAGCAACAAAGTTGGGCACGTCCCAGCTTCCGCTCGCACTGCCGAAGTGTAGCGTCCGTAACGAACTTAAACAATATATTGTTCAAATGTGGCGTCATCATATTTCTTTGGGATTTCTGTTATTATGTTATTTTCGACATGAACATGTAAGTTGGTTAAAGCTTGTTCTGAATGAATATGGTTAACAGCTGAACTCGAGATCTTTGTTATCTCGTTAAGAACTAGGTTTGAGCCAAACATTTGACGAACAGTGTTAGGAACAAGAAAGAGAGAACTATTGGTTGTGTAACTTAGCCTCAAGCCGTGCTTAATTGTTTATTTCAATCAAAGAACACCCTTGCCACATTATTTCCTATAAGGAACTCGAACAATAGTTAGTTTACACAAGTAATTACAGAACTTCATTTCATGACGGTGATAAATTGAAAAATATCGATTCAATAGCTTTTCAAAACACTTGCATCCCAGTTAAGACAAACCGAATTTGCATCGGCAAAATGAATTTTAGGAGAACCCACCCCATATTTTCCCGTGACAAGAGGAATTAGTACAAATGTTGTAACCGGAGGGAACCCTCCCACCGCAATTTATATTTCAAATTTATTTAATTTTATAGGTCGAAAAGAAGTAAATTTGTTTATTGAGCATCTTTTTGTCGTTGTAAACTGAATTTTATGTACAGACAATAGATTAAATCTTACAATGTCGTTTTTGAGAGACCATGGAATGTAATAATGGTTGATTATTAAGAAAAACACACGGGACACAGTGGTCCCGACTTGAAATACAATTAATATCAATTTGCTTGTTCGAGGGGTCATATTTTATTGCCAGGCAAGTTATTTAATATCTACGAACAATATTTAGAACGTTTCATTTGAGAGCTTTGAACCACCTAAATTAGTTGACACTTTGTTAAATGTCATTTGAAAAAATCTATTGCAAACGTAAAAGAAAATATAGTTTATACAATATCTTTTAACGCAACGTTATTTCAAATCTTTGAATAAAATAGCTTTTATAACCTCGAAAGTAATTGGGACGCTGTGAAAAGGAGAGTAAATAAAACAAGAAATAATTTCTTCTATATTCACGGGGAAATAATTAACGAAATACATAAATGAAGCGAGAAAAAGAGCGCGAGTGGAATCTAATTATTTTTGCAGGCGTGACAGCGAGCTCGGCGCGTTTTGGCGCGTCCAAAATGGCGTCTGAATAGAACAAGGTGTCAACAGTGCGGCGACATTATGAAGCGAGGACAACCGCCGACTGACGTTAAGCCTTTGAGCCTCCTCTTATTTATATTTATTCAAGAAATACCGTATAAAATAACTTTCACATTTTATATGCGTAATATTTTTATTCGTTTCATTACTTCGACATTTTAGTTTGAACGATCCGTTATCGATTTCATTGTACGAATTCAAATGTCACATTTACTTTTATGCTAGCCCGAGTGAGCTTTTGTGCCTGGAATTAATGAGATACTTTTATTTTATTATATATTTTATTTTATTAACTGTAAGGTCAACTAGATCTCACAGGTGTATTTATTTGTTTGTTTCTATATCTATTTTAATTTTGAAATGTCTACTTCTAGCCAAACAATTTGTATGAAACCTTGCGTACAAATGTTACGGGATGTTTTCCGTCATCAGGTCGGTATGGGACGCCATCGGAAGTATTTTGAAACCTGTGCGGATTATGATGTATAACAATGACCTTGAAAATTTTATTGAAACTACTTGTCTATACGGTATGTCCTACGAGGGATCCAAACCGTAGCCTCGAAATCTTACTACAATTATTAACAATTATGAGCTGTTTCATTTTCATTCCTTACCGTGTCATATAACTGTAGCAGGACTTTCCCTCTTCATTGTACTTTGGGAGCACATTAGCATAGTCACATGTAAGGGAAGAATTCAATTTCCTTTTATATTCCGCGAGACCCTACTAGGAAATACTTAATTAATACTGAAGCAGGTTTGAAGTCAAGAAATTGGACACGAGTGTAAACTTCGTCCTGCTTTACAAGTGATAACAATATACTCGTAATTAAACTGCTTAGCAAGTCAGTGTTAAAAAAGGTACGACATTAAAAACAATTAAGTTTCACACTAACAATGACCTCAGGCCTTATTGGTAAATATACAGGGTGCTGGAAACCCATTGAGAGTCGTTGAATGCGTCACCGAGTCAGCCGTATTAATATGTATGAACTAGTGATGTAACGCGAACATTCGTGTTAAATATTCTTATTAAATTTGGTATTGAAACTAGGTAACTTTCAATTCTAGGGAGTAGTAGTGGAGTAGGTAATCCCTTAGAGAGATGATTCAATCTGAGAAAATTGGACCTTTAGAGATAAACGCTATTTCCGAAAATATAACATCGACAACTTGAATCCCATGTCCCATCGTACATACAGATACCTTTTAAGACTGAACAACAGTTTCTCGACACATTATGTCTGTGTTACAACCTGCGTCTAATAATGTGGTGACGCTGCTTTGGATATTGGATATGAACACTGTCCTAGCTGTATTGTAATTGCAAGTCAATCAATCAACATGAACTCTAGGTTTTATATTTGATATCACTGTTTCCCGATATTGATTATTCCAAATACCTACTATTACATGTTGGTAACGTGATATTCCTATATGACAATTCGAATAATTATCGATCCAAGGTACACTGTTACATGAAACGTGTTGATTTACTGTTGCCGACGACCGTTAAATGTTACAAGACATGACATTGAAAATAATATATTAGATGGATTAAATTACAACAAATAATATTCTTAGCCAATGTCTTTTGTATCATAGCTAAAATGTAAGTTATCGATATTACGAACTCGTGCTCCCACACTATAAGCGTCGCAGCCGATCGCTGTAAATACGCCAGCTCTATACAGTACCTGTATTATATATTGCGTCAACTTTTCCTCCCTAATAGCGTCTTTAGCTTTTCTTTAGGCCTCAATTATTAATTTATAAGTAAAATCAACATAGAGAAACTGAACGCTGATTTAACATATTGTTTAGATACTATGCAAGTCCTATGATTGATATTTAAAAAAGGACACCCCACAGAAGCGTGCGCTTTTTATACATTTATAGGATGCGCAAAACTTATACATATTACCTTGAAAAATCAATCTTACGTGCATGTGTTTAAGTCTTTTTAACAAAGTGCATAATTTGACAGATGCATATTTTTTTATATTTTTACGCTCACTTTTGTTATTTTTAAATCTCCCCTAGATTTACATATTATTGATATACTATTGTTTTCGCTATAGAATTTATTAATTTATTATTGATGTTGAGATGTAAAACTACTTTATTTACATTGGTTGAAAACATTTTTTTAGTTACTTGTAGCAATTATATCTCGCTACTTAAAAATTTTATCTGTCATCTATGACTGTAAGGCTTAATGTTCTCTGTGTTGAAGAAATTACACCTTTTGGCGGTGGCGAGGATGGATATATTTGCGATGGCTGACGCTATCTGCCAGCGCCGAACCATAATTAAATAGTATTTTTTCTCTTTCGCCGGGTACGTATATATTCGTGATATAAAGTATATCAAATATGTAACGATGCACGAAATATGTTTATATAAAAGGAGATCTACTCCTTTTCTTTTTTCCTTTTTATTTATTATCTTCATATTAATATGAAGATAAAA
>JAFELO010000495.1:212893-239018 GCA_017140195.1 Eumaeus atala
TATACTACATACCCTCATTTTATACTACATACCCTCACTTTATACTACATACCCTCACTTTATACTACATACCCTCACTTTATACTACATACCCTCACTTTATATTAACCATAATTTAAAAAAAAAGACTGTATTAATTCCATTGTTGTTCTTGTACTATTTTAAGTTTGTCCTGGATTGTGAATTTGGAAGGACTACGATTAAATAAATATATTGAAAGTTTAACTAAACCCTTATAGTGTTTTCACCCTCACTGTGACCTTGTTTATATAATTAAAATTGTCACAATTAATATAAATAATTCGAATAACGAATGGCGATGCAATGCAATAAATATACTTCATACATACAACAATTTTACTGTGTATTTTATGTTAAATGCATATAAATTAGGCTGACCGGAAACGTCCGAAATAGCATTATAATAAAATCAGCTCGGGAGAGAATTGATAAAACCAAATTCAATATGTTAAGAAGTGTCGTAAAATAGTAGCGAAGAGATCATCGAGACTGAAAAGAATCGCGATGAAATCGAAACGGAAAATAATCTCCGTAGGAAATATTGTGAGATGATCAAGACACGGCAGCATCCCAGCAGTACGCCTGTCGCCGTCAATGAATACAGAGCATCGGCATGGACACTCCCGTTTCAAAAGACCTCATATACATAATGAAGTTACGTCTCTCTTTAACATAAGAGCAATACTGTTGGGAGCAAATAAAATTATTAATGTTTTCAATCCAGTCACTTAAACAGAGGTGTAACAATGGGGTAGTGCATTAATGAAAGGAGCGGGTCACTAAATCGCTGAGAGGGGCGGCAGAGCGTCCATTAGTAGCAAAATGCATTTATACCAACTACTAATTACAGGGGGGTATGTTTAAGGGGGATGGCGAAATTCTTTTGTTGACGAAAGGTATATATGAGAATATTAATGACTGCCATCGCTACTTGAATTTATATTCTTTGTGAGAGCTGTGTAGTTGAATAATGGGGGCAGTTGTATGCCAGCTCAGGGTATGGTTTCTACGGAATATTCGTCACTACCTATTCGTTTGGACAATTGGGTTTTTTTTACTGTCCTGACAAGTCGATATCTGCATTACGAATTCAGGATAGCTTTCCCATACTATATGTTTATGCTTCCCTTCTTCTCTTTTCCTTTTTCCACTCCCATGGGCCGCAAGCAAAAGCTAGCGTCCACAAACACTTACAAAACTTGTATAATTCGTCAGTCCACCCGCGGCCTCGAAAGGCGACTGAAACCTCGAGGACTAAGAAGTTTTTTCAAGCCTTAACATTATTTTACCAAAAACTCGAAAGTTTTCTTTCAAAACCATATACTGAAGCAAAATGATACAGTTTCATACCTTGTTATAAGTTAAGACTTCACGAGGAGAAGTTGGTAGATTAACTTGAAATGCATTTATATAGATGACTAATTAGGCACACGGAGTGCTCCGGGCGCGGTCTTTCTCCGTCGGCTTCGCAAAGTGGATGGATCGTTTTATTAGTTTCCTAGCTTTGAATGTACAATGTTGTTTATACTGTCAGTGGGAATGGGAAGGCGTCTGCGCAGCAAGTGGCACTCGGCGTGAGATCTGATGGTGCACAAGAGGCCGTCCGGACTCTCTCCAGTGCGCAGCTCAGCGCAGGACTCATTAGGTGCGAGGACGGGCGACCCATCGGCTACACTACTACCTACTACTACTACTATCGAAGATTCACTTTACGGCGGTATTATGTGAGCGTGAGGTACCTCCCTGGTCGTGCCGGCTCAATTCCGTTGCATAGGAGGCACTATCTCCCCCTATACAGCAGCCGTGCTGTATAGGGGGAGATAGTACTACCTCTTCCTAAAACTTTACTTGCATCAAACCTGGTGAAGTTGCATTGGGGTTTGACCCCACAGAAAGGGTACCTCAGAAAAATAAAAAATAAAAGAAACTGACAGATTGGAGCGAGGAAGGAAGGAGGAAAGGAGGGCAAAAGCAATTATGAGGATTCTTATAGGCGTCGGCAGTCATCAAAAAGCTACGACTGTTCGTTTGTGCCCCACAGTGTCAACTAAATTTCTTTCCTCTCTTCTTGAAGAAACCACTGACCTCTATTATCACCATGACATGGGTAAATCATACAAATAATGTTTAACGCAACCGTAAGCTTTTATATTCACATTGGTAAGGCAGTTCGGTGTATGGAACAAGGTAGGCTTTTATATATTCTCGCTGTAAAGAGCTTATACGCGTACGCCAATATTCCATTATAAAGCTTCAATTAAGGGTTTTAGTACGTTCCACGTTTCCACGAGTTTACGTAAATGTCATTTTATCAGCGAGAAAATAAACAAATCACTATATTTCACATACAATATAATGTGAATTTAACATAGAGTTTATAGCAATAAGAGCAAATCAAGTACCTCAGGGGTGATCGCTCGCATAATGTCGACATAAAGAGATGGCGAGCCTTCGCCTTTGTGAAGTATGTAAGAGTCCATGGTGTGTGGCTGTTACCGATTTCACCTCCCCGGATGCAATTAGCACGGAATGGCATCTTACTGCAGCAAGTGGATGCCGCTAGCGCCGTGGCTCGTCAGACAGACATCACCGGCACGCGTGACGTCACATTACACAACAAGAGGCAAGGCAATATCGAACATAAAGGCCGACACACTCGACGCCATATTTCTCAATGTATAAATTGGTACTGCATTAAAGGGTAATACGTTAATCGACAGAATAACAGACTTAACAAAAGGATAGACGAAGAACTAATAAAAAGGCAATATCGAGTTGAACATCTCGGTGCCGAGGTATAAACCACACCTGAAGGATTACAGTGGGACAGGGTTCAACGCAAACTTAAATAATCAAACCCTCCGCAAACTTTGATGAAGTTAAATTTAAGGAATTAAATTTGCGCCTACTCCACGGTCGAATATTATTGCACATTTTTATAATTAAACAATTTATTATTTAAGTGGCAGGTACTCTAGTGCAGTCGCTGCATTGCTGTCAGATCCAGCCGATACGACCCGGCCAGTGTCTCTTTCTCGCGTAATATACGCGTTAAGTGGCGACTATTCCGAGTTCGGATGACTCATATTCACCATTTCAATGGTGTGTGTGGACTTGACATAGGTGAAAATGAAAATGATGCTTTTTGTAGCAGGTATGGGAATACAGTGTAGAGATAAATTGGCAAAAGCAAAGTAGGTGCTGACGCCCAAGTCTGTCTTAGGTACTCTTAAAGAAACATGTTCATTTCTCTAATTCCTGATCAATCTATTTAATTAATGAATAATTTCAATAAGTTTGTCAGTGAACGTCCATGGGGACATTTACGTGGCGCGTAAGTACACGCGGTATGGCTCACTGTGTCGATGTTCCATATGATTCCAACATTATTTCAATAAAAGCAAACGTTTGAAAATACAATAACATATTGTAAGAACATTCCAGATGATTCGTGTATTTATTTAAATACTCCACTAATATGGAGTATTAGCGTTGAAACTTGAAGGCGGCGAGACTGTTCAGTAGACTCGAGAGCCTGAACAAACAGCCAATTGTGAGGGCTATCACACTTGTTTTTCAATTGTCCCCTAGTGCAAATTTTCGTTTTTTTTTTGGAGTTGTTCAGAAAAGTCTAGAGGTTTAATCCACGTATTTTTTTTTGCGCAAATTGCCACGAGCGTAATTGTACCCGAATCGGCCAGGTCGGGGATGTATCGCTCACGCAACATCGGCAAAACTGAGGAGTTTAAGGGCCCGGATGGCTCAATAGGACCTTGGGTGAAGTAGAGATAACCTCTGGCATTACAGACCGATGTCCGCAATTGTTACAAGAATGTAGAGATATCCTCTGGCATTACAGACCGATGTCCGCAATTGTTACAAGAATGTAGATTCATTCCGTGATTACAGTGCTCAATTTACACGGAAACAACTCGTTACAAATTTAAATATAATTGAATTTTCACCTGATAGTTAGTTTTTAGACTTTACTAATGGACTATAGCTACCCATTCTTTAAACATGCATCAGCAATCAATAGAAAGGATTATAGAACAACAATCATGGGAAGAAAAAGGTGCCGCCATTATACACACATACACAAACGCTGTGTAGGGTGACCAAACGACTGGTATGAGGTGGTAATGAGGAATAATCTACGTAAAGCATGTGGCGTGCGATCTGTCACTCGCTTGATTAATGAACGCTCCCCCTTATCAGATTGTAACGAACGGGGTTGTTCCACTTGATGTCGGTTTTCAAATTTCCTTAATTATAAGGCAGAACGACACCCCAGTTATGGGGAATCCAGATTGAGTTCGTTAGAACTAAGAAAATTCTGTTCCAACTCACATTTGAAACAGCAATTAAATTATTTCTACATGTCAGCATTCGGCTTTCCAGATACAATATATTTAAGTAAGCGCCAGCTGACAACTTTATACGAGATTCAGCAATTTGGGCGTGAAATATGTTCACAAAAATACGGTATATTTTGACATAGGTCTAATGCTGCCTACTCAGAGAATAAATATTCTAATAACTTAGAGATGTTTTTAATTTTCATCTTGGGCAAATATAATTACAAAAATAATGAAATAATACTGAATTAAATTTCCGGGTGTCGTTTTTGGGACGATAAATTCATATCTTTACTATCATCACCGTCATCATCACTATCAGCCCTTGTCGGTCCACTGCTCGACGCAGGCCTCTCTCAATGAACGCCAAGACGACCGATTCTTGCTACTCGCATCCATCCCGGGCTATACAACTCTTTCCTATACTTTTGTTAATTTAAACGATTATATCAAAGGAAAAGAAACCTACTCCCTTTTTACGTGTGTTTAATGAATTAAAGTATAAAGGCAACTTTTGACGCTTATTTAAGCTGTGTATGTGACGACTATGTGGACGGCTGTCCACTACGTAGCGTAGGTCGTCTAGGGGTTGGTCCAAGATACAGCAAAATTTGATAATAGCTGTCGTGTTCGTCTGTCGTGCGGTTGTGAGTTCCGGTGGCCTGTTGGCGGCGATGGCCAATATACCTCTCGGCTGTTCTTTTGCCCCCTTATACTGTAAAATCGGCGCTGAATTGGATATATTGGTGTTTATGGATGTCTATGAATAGGCCCCTGCACATGTCAAGATAAATCTTTTACAGATCCTCGTTGCGAATGTCCGCCTTGATGCTCTCTATGGTGGCGTATGTACTGTAGTGGCTGGGATGTAATGCAGGCTGAAGATGGGGTATGTCTCACATAATCAACTGTAATGGTCACTCTACACGCAACTATTCCATACCCGAAAACTATTTTTGATTTATGTGTCTGCGCAGTTCTGGCTTGGCCCGAGTTTAGTTAATTGGATTGTAAATGATATGTGTGCTGCGCGCAGATTGTTCTGCATGTTCTATATATCATGTGGCACCGCAGCCGCACGCTCGTGTGTTTTTGCGACATTGTTTGTTGCGCGTTATGTTCCAAAGAGATAGTGTCAATGGTGCATGAGGCAGAGGCAATCGCGAGCGGTAAAATAGCCAGTTTTGGCGGGTAGTGATTGCTATACTGTCGGGTGTCGCGCCATTGTCGATAGCTCTGGTGGGCTAACGGGACACTGCATAGAGGACGCTTCTGGGTCTCGTTCATTGTGCGGATATCTTTTGGTGTTGGCTTGTCGTCAGGTGACGGCTGTACTATAAATAGTCATGTATATGCAAATCTATTGACACCTCATACTAGATAAGGCGTCGTTCCGTTCCAGCTATAGGAAGGATCTACATACATACATGGAAACGCTTCTTCTGATACAGTCGAGCAAAGAGCCTGTTGACACAGCGCTTTCGCCAGTTACCGATCTTTTATTTGAGTTTATAAGGACGATTCCGAAGAGTCGAATAAATTAAATGACACAGAACAGTAAACAATTACAGCCAAATCTATAACATTTTTGGAGTCGGTTAAATTGGGAGGTTATTCTAGTTACCTTGCTTAATAACACACTACTCATGCGTCTTCACTACAGAAGTTAACACGACATGTTTACCTGAAACCGATGAAAAGATAATATAAACAAATTCCCGGTTTTATATTATTTTTTTCCAAAATTAAAATCCTATTTTAATAAAACTAAATGTCAATTGAGCTTCATTATCCACAGCCATAGGATGGTACGGATCTTGCAGTGAATCTAAACATATGAAGAACTATTCAAACAAACCTGTTTGGCTGAATTCGCCACGAGGAAATCTTAGGAACTATTGATCCGATTTGTGAAATTATTTCGGTGTTCGACAGTGGGTTCACCAAGGCATATAAGCTTATACCAGACCACGGACAACTAGTCGCAGCGCCCTTTTATACATTCCACAGCTATTATTATGCTTAATAATAATGGCCTGGTGTGTCCCACTACTGGGCAAAGGCCTCTCTACTCTCTTCCCTCCACACCTCTTTGTTCAGGGTTAGAGTCCAACTCATTCAACAATGAAACCCAAAATTTAACCAATGGAAATCATAAAATGTTTTTAAGACACAATCCTACTACTAATATTCCAATCCATTTCATTCGTCAGCACTAAGTATCCTCTACTTGACTTAAGAGCTACAAAGTGAAAACAAAGGCAGGCATTTATTTGAAGCACTAAACTGCTACACAGAGCCAGTCGATTTACGGCGAACTTTGTGTTCTTGAGTTCATTCTAATTCTTCAGACTGATAATAAGTATTTGTGAAATTATTTTAGGTACCCGATACAGCTTATTCCATGCCGAGTTATCAATTGACATACAATGAAACTAGCAATGTATTATTTTACAAGCTTTTCTAATCAGATTAGAATCGCCTATATTTTAAGTGTGCAAAGTTAAATGTCTGTGCGAAATTTCATTAAAATCGGTGAAGTATGTTGTTTTGTTTTATAATTATTTTGAGATTATAACTAATGGCAACTGTAGCAGATGTAACTGTACGAGACGAGGCGGTGGCGCTGGCAACCGGCGGACAAGCCTACAAACAAAATAACTAACTACAAATTCAACTGCAATAAACATGAATCAAACATCTTTGTGTTCATTGAAACAGACCCGTATTTAGGCGAGGATGATGATAATGAAAAGACAAATAGCTTTAGTTCTGCAGATGAAAAGGGAATCGTTTTGTCATCCCTCCTCCTATCGCAGCGCAAACGCCGCATAATTGTCACGCAGACGTGTCGCCCTCCCTGTTCTGCCCCTATAATGGTCCACCGGAAACTCACAAGTCGTATGAATGCCGGCACAATTCGGCTGCAATGCATCGCACTAGCTCTACATATAATAACCTTTACAGCAAACAAGGTAAAAGATTTTTTTAGTGTTGATAGCTTCATAAGTAGGTAACACTTTTTAATATATGCACAGAGAAGGGTCTCGTGAATAGATAAACGCCAGGAACGTGGCCTTTAAGCAATCCGCCAATTGAGTTTAAAGTTCATTTTATATGTAAATATTTTAGTCTGGCTTACGTAAAAATAGATAGAATTTATTATAAGTCTTGGCTGCAGTTCAGAACAATTCCAAATTTGTATACATATTTTTATGCCAGCGCTGAAACAGTTATATTCCTAATAAAACTCCGCGGTCACTGGCTAAAAATTAAGAAAAACAACCGCTCGCTAACTACATCGTCACGATATTGTTGACTGGTTCAAAAATAGAGACAATTTTTGTGGACAACGGCTTTTTAAGCTTTTAAATTCATTATCGGGCTACTACGGGATTATCCATTCGGATTAGATCAATATTGAAGATAGAAATACTTTGTAGAAATTCTCAACTTCCCCTCATTCGTCCCCAAAAAACAGAATGTTTTAAGCTCTTAAATTTCTGTCCTCTATATTTAATTCATAATGCTATTCATGTCGTCCTAACGACTTCATATCGCAAGTAAATTTCCTAACCGCGTACCATTTTGTAGATACAACTCCAATTTGTGCAGCCCACAGGTAGTACAAACGAGTACATACGGCTTTTTACTTCTATAGTGTATGCCACACCTAATCGTACCCGCGGTCAGGGGACAGACGGTGAAAAAAAACTACCAGAAACAACAACAAAATGGAAGCGACGTTTCCGAAACGGACGGATATTGGAGAGGCATCGAATATTCTATTTTATATCTCCGTTAATTATCTTTTGCAAATCGCGCGCCATTGCACACGTTACTTTTTTATTCACCTCCATTCCATGTTTATTTTGCAAGATTTAAAATCCTATGTGAAAGATAATGAAAGTGAGAAATGTTTCATAAAATATGAATGACTGCGGCGAGCGCAGAGTACTTCGGTACATCATCACCTCGTATATGTAAAAACGCGTGATGTGTGCACATAAACTAGCATATGCCAAACTCTTATCAAGACGACGACTACACACACACTCAGGTTTACCGATGTCTACGAAAGTAAATCATTCCGAGGACTCGCAGTACGCCGCGACGTACAGCTCAAATCTTACAACAAGAAAGTCGATATATGGAGCGAAGATGTAAAAATTCTCAACTTTGTCCGCATGGAGGCTTTGAGGGGTTAAAAATAATGAATGGGGAGGATTTGGCGGGGTCAGGTAAAGAAATAGCTTCCATTTTCTGTTTTGGAACTTTTTAATTGGAATACGCTCGAAATAACCACTCATAAATAAATGTTGATTGCGCTTTGGCGAGTGAGATGATGCTTTAACGTAACACTGGTCTGTCGTCGTGTTACAGACCGGACCGGACCGGATCGGACCGGACCGGCCGTAGACCGGAGCCGCAGAGATGAATGCAGCCCACTTAGTGTTCTAGTATAGATACATCCCTGAGCACCATGTGAGCTCTCCGCCATGCTTCAAGCCTTGTCGTGGAGGTGGGGTTACAGTAGTAGCCGTAGGAGGTACTGAGACACCTCGGGGGAAGCCAAATGTGTCGGGGCGGCGCTCTCTTACAATAAGAGGGGAATAAGGAACAGGAGGAAGCGCTTTTTCTACCCCACTTGTAAGCATAGAGGTACAAAGTGACACCAAAGTCGACACTGACGGCACTCGCGGTGGTTTTTGTGGGTATTCGGCACCATCATGTACCGCGAGCCCGACACACCACAGGACCCTACTCAGACCCGATGGCGCGTACATACGTTCCCCTGAGTAAAAAGAGGCCCTATGAGTCCACAGACATTACTCCCTAATGTCCATACATCAGCTGGCAGACAACAGGTGCACTTCGCAACAATCGATCACCCAAAAACAGTTCAAAATTGTATATTTATATTAGTGTCCTAAGTTAAAAACGGGACGACAATATATTTATTACTCATAAACTTTTAGTCAAAGCTGTTAAAATATAATTAAACCGAAGATCATTTGGGATACATCTAATCCGTGAGTTAGTAATTATAACCTGTAAACAAATCAGGCTTCACCCAATTATAATCGTTAAAATTATAATTTAATAACTAAATCGCATATTCATACAGCTTGATTATATAAAGGTTTCATTTTCATAGCAAAGTAATAAATTTAATATTATATAACCTACGGCATCAAAAAAACATTAAATCAATCAACAAGTTTTAATATGCGAAATATTGAACATGATATTAAATTCTTTTACAAACATGAAACCAAACTCAACGCAAGGCGTTGCAGTATCATTCACAGACACGATTTTAATTAAAGCTGGATTCAGACAATATGGACAGCTCAGCTCGCGATACATCTCTCCTCAGGCACTGGCGAATATCGTTCTGTACCCGTCCCTTCTGTAAAAGTTCACAGTGGCCTGGCGGGGATGTCGTTGAGTTTACAGTGGCCTGGCGGGGATGTCGTTGAGTTTACAATAGGGAAAGACATCGACGACTATATTTCATGGTTTATTGTAAAGTATTATGTGTTATCTAATTCCATAGTCCATTGTTGTTACGAGTTTATTGTAAAGTATTATGTGTTATCTAATTCCATAGTCCATTGTTGTTACGAGTCCGTCCTTCTATTTCAATTAACGCCACGATGGCCAATGTCTGTCAAACAGGCGTGAAATCCCAGATGACGCTAAATCTTTGGCTAAAAGATATCGAATTGTCCGTCTCTTCGTGAAGAATTGTTATTTCTTTTGGAACCTAGATAAGTTAAGGGGACCAAGAAGCAAGAACGTAGGTTCCCTCGCGCCATGTCTCTCCCGCCGTACTCCTCACGTAAACGTATTTCGATTTAAATGCGCTCGCAATATGTCGTCCCCAGATTTCCTTTACTCCTCAATGCCGGAAGTTAAGCTGAGATATATCATGGAACGTATAAATCGTGGCAATATCTGCTAGTTCTATATTCTTTCCAACGGGGTAATACTTTTGCTTCCAAAACCCCTTTCAGACTGTCTATTACAGAAATTATATCTACCAACTTTCTAGTTGGTTTTAATATCTCCATTTTATGAAGATCTGTCCTTTTTAAACTAATAAACCTATCTATGGTTACTAATATCGTTAACTAACGCAGAAAAATTAGAAAAAATCTTACCAAGAAATGTGAAACGATTTAAAAAATAAATTTCATCGATTTTCGTCACTTGATCACTGCATGAAGATGGAATCGTCACGTCCGGGCGTGTAGCTCCTACTCTTACAACACCGACCTGAAGTGGCTGCGCTGCCGCGTGTCATGGGGTCTGTGAGAATCCAGCGACCTCCTAGTACGAGACCGGTCTTGCACTTTTTAGTCCACGAGGCGGGCATTTAGCCTTAAGTTGTGATAATGTTAGTTGTGCATGTTTATATATTGTTTTCGTATATTTACTCGAATGTTATTCATTGTTGTGTCTCTTTAACGGATTTTATCGCTTTCTTTAGATTTTCTTGTGGAATGAGACAGAATATGTGTATCCAAATAGTTCTTGACAAGATCACTGGTGATTTTTAGAACTTTGTTGGTGGAGTCGGTTTTGACTTTTCGGAAGGTGTTCTCTTCCGATAAAAGTTGTCGAATTTTATCGATGTAGTTGCAACGACTTTGAAGAGGCTGCCCTTCAAACTTCACCTATAATACCAAGATTCTACATACGATACATCAGTGATACATTTACGATACTACCAAAGAATAAAGTACTTATATTTTTGAACCATCTAAATTCTATTAACTCTAAAATACAGTTTACGATGGCGTTAGAAACCAAAAATTCATTGGCTTTCTTGGATGTTTTGATAACCCGCAATCCAAACAACACTCGAGGTCATGCAGTGCATAGGACACCAACCCATACAGACAGGTATTTGAATGGTGATTCACACCACCATCCAATACAACTAAGTACTGTTGGAAAGTCCTTGGTTCAAAGAGATCGAGGTATTTGTGACGACTAACACCTGGGCGCCGCACTTCGGCAGGTCAAACAAGTACTGATTAATAATAAGCTTCAAATGCCACGTCCACATCTCAAAAATAGACTGAAACCGGCCACAGTTCAGCGAATATCGCTGGTACTACCATACATAAAGCGGGTCACTGATAACATTGGCTACATCTTTAGGTGTGCTTCTATTAAAACTTTCTTCAAGCCGCCAAAAAAGATAAGTCAGTTCTTACCACCGGTAAAGCCTCAGATCCCCCTACAGGATGCGGGAGTATACAAACTCGATTGCGACTGCGGGCTTTCATACATAGGTCAAACAAAGAGATCAATAAGAACACGCGTTAAAGAACATATGACACATGTTAAACATCGTCGTTCTCCTGAGTCAGCAGTTTGTCAACATGTACAAGATAACGCCCGCCATTATATTAGATTTGACAGACCTCAAATCCTCGCGAAAGAGTCTCGATTCCGCCCAAGGGTGATTCGTGAGTCGATTAAAATTAGAAAGCATCCAAATTTTAACAGAGAGGGTGGTTGGCTCTTACCACCTGTTTGGGATACGGTAATAAATATGAGTAAGTCAAAAACAAAAAATGTCTCATCCCAGCTGCAAGACACGATAAACTCGTTTTGTATGAATCGGACTAATTAATTGTTAATGATTCTGCTGCATATAAATACCCAACCAGACTTCAAGAATCTTCAGTCTGCCCGTGACCATGACGGCAGGAACATTATCGAAACGTCGGGATATAATAAAACTTGAGGGATCAAGACAGAATTTTCGTACGGTGACGAAATGTCTGCTTCCGGGTAGCAGTCCTAATATTGTTTTATTTTCAGCTCTTAATTTTCGTTCCTTTTCAGCTTATTTCTGTATCTGTTTATTTATTTAAGTATAAATAATTTTTTTACAACTATTATATTCACTAGTTTATATCTGTAAACATATTAATGTATTTGTAATTATATTAAATTATATATATTGAATATTTGTATATATTTATTTACAATATACATTTAAATATATTCACATATATATATATATATATATATATATATATATATATACACACACATATATGTCTATGTATATGTATATATATATTATATTCTCATCCATTCATTATTTGAAACTCAAACATGTTTTTACATTTATTTGTATAACAGGACAGCACAAGGGTTTTGACACATTCGTTCACGACGGTGATTCTGTCTCATTCCACAAGAAAATATATAGAAATAAAATCCGTTAAAGAGACACAACAATGTGGATGTTTATGGTAATTAGTAATCCAGATGATCCCGATTCCCCAATTACCCTCTTATGTTATGAAAAAAGAAGTTATTTCTCGAAAAATCTCCATCAGAACACACGTGATATTAACATTTGTACCATATGTGAATCAAATTGCCACATTAGCGGAATATAACCGCGAGTCTCAACACAAAACGAACCGCAACCCCACGAGTTTAGAGTCGACACTTCCACGTGGACCAAGCTCGGATATGTTGCCGATGTAATTAGTTATTAAACGCATCTAACGGCGGCAGACTACCCCACATAACTAACGGCCATTGTTATTGTCGCGGCTAATGTATATTTGTATAGAGATAATTATCTAGGGACCTATTACAGAGTTACATGTTAGGGACAACAACCGTGCGATGTAATGACGATGGTCGGCCTCATACGGCTTCAGAAATCTCCGGTGGCCTCGACGGTACTACCTAAGGCTCCTAGGCTTCGCAGTGAAATTGATTCAGGGCGATGTTTCACGACGGAGAAATGAATAACATTATTGGCTAAACGTGTTGCCGACACACAAACACGTTACAACAGTGCGAGGACAAGACAAATGAGACAAGTCAGGAAATTGCACACGAAACATTCGTGGCGGTGGCACAAAAAATCCTCCCGCCCGACCTCTGTGTGACGTATCTGTGAGGAAATTAAACGTCGACGTAAGAAACCAAAGATGGACTGACCGGTGTTTTATTGGAGTATTTGGGGACGGAATTTCCTCTTTATGCTTATGACAGATATTGCCGCGCTCTCCCGCCGGGCATATTGATCACCTCAACCAGTATTTTGAGATCTGTGCAATATACGTAAACTGTTTTATGGCTTTTAATTATTGCACGAGTTGGAGTGTCAAGAACTCGATGACCGGCGTGTATGAAGAAAATTTTGAATGTATAGGAGCGGTTGCGAACCTCCAACATACTCTTATCATAAAAATAAAATTTGATCATGTTATCATCGTTTTCATGACGTCATACATCCTTTGTTTAACTATTTCCTTATCGCTTGTTTATGAGTGGTAATATTTATTTGTGGGTTGAAAAAAATACGTACATTTTTATTTATCGATCAAATTCTGTCCATAACTATACTATGCTATACAGTACCGGAACAGTCCCAAAACAATTGCATGAGGTTGAAGTTTTCAATCAAATGCACGTCGATTGGATTTGTTTTTATTTGAGCTTGGCGTGTCGGCTGAGGCTCAACGTTCAGCGCCATGCGGTCCGGTGCGTGCGCAAGTGGGTGCGGGTGATAGCGCAGAATAATGAGTATTTGCAAAGGATTAGAGCAACTCTAGATTCGTAAGTCCCTGTTGTGCCGAATTTCATGGACGTCGGCAGTCACCATATGGTATAAACGGCATTGATAAAATTAGTGTACTGACAGTGGACGGTTTGATCTGCGGTGTTTTATCAGAATTCATTATTATGAACGGTTCATGTCGCTGAAGTGCAAGGCGCCAGAGACGGGCGCGACGTGTAACACAAGTTGTTGTTCCTTATATCGTTTCTTAAAGAGCAAAATTAAACAAATTAACTGTAACACGAGTGTCCGCCACGCCGGCATTTACATTAAATACACATTCACAGCACTGAAATAAGCAAACTCCATCGAATTCCAACAGTTCCATCAATCATAACCTCTGTCTCTACGATTTATCTCCTAACCCATATATTAAACGAACGCGTCTCCTGCGAGCGACAATGGTCCCTCAGCCGAGGCGTCAAGTGCCAGAGTCCCATAAATGGGGCGGCAAGGCTCTTGCCAAGAAAAACCTACTGGCTGGCACGAATTATTTATGTTATGATACAAAGGTTAAAAAATGTAGGTTCCTTCGTATTTATTATGTGCATTAGGGTTTTCCTGGGATTACTTCGCCCGACGCTTTCAATGTTCTCGAAATCTTAACGTTGAAAGCCTCAACCTGAGGCCCGATTAATACTTGTCAACAAATAAATACAAGTTGCCAGTTAAGTTTTTTATTGGCAATCTTAGTGTTTATTGAGGCATGAGCACGTCGAGAAGGACGGATTAAAGTCAATAATGATGCCCAGAAACACTGGTAGTCTCTAAAGCCCTGGGCCCTAAGATCTGTCTATGGCTGACATCTCACCATTTTATGAGACATACATTACACAGTAGTAGTATGCCAGTTCATAGTAAACGCACGAAGACGCATTATTTTTTTTGATGGAATACAGTTTTGAACCCATTTCACCCTTGAACTACCGTTAGCGCTGAAAAGAGGGTTTATTCAATAGCTGTTACGAGATAATGTTACGTTTTCAAATTGGTAATATGCAGCGCATAGCACTCACGAGCTCACGTAGCGCACGTACACCGTAAACAGGTGTCACGGTGTGACGTCATCCTAACAATTATGTCAACCGCGAGTTGTTAACAGCTAACCATGGGGAAGGTTTTCAAATATAATAGTATGCTTTACGAAGGAGATGGGCCGCTGTGCCCTGCAAAACGTATACCAAGTGAATCTTTAAATTTTTGGGGACTAAATGTATGTATATATAACACCATATCGTAATCTATAGGTGTGCTAAATTTCAGCCAAACACAATTGTTTTTGCGCGAATGTTTTGCATTTATGGTGTTAGCAGGACCAATAGGATAAGAAACATAATAACAGATAAAGACTTACAAAGAACTTATTAGTACATACAATTCGACCAAACGGATTTAACAAGAAGGACTCGCGGCTCAACTTCGGAATAATGACCCACTTACAAGATGGGGCCTATTTGTAGCGTGGCAGTGATCAAACTAAACAATTAAACATTAAAGTAGTCATTTATGTAAGACTTATGTTTTTTTAAATATATTTTACACCCTACGGTATTGCACCCATCGTTTGAAATCGGTTAAAATAGCTATGACACAAAATACAAACGCATTTTTAACTTCTACAAATATATCCCGTTGAGTATTAAAGAAATAGAAACGCAACGCCATGGTTTTTGCAGATTTTAAAACGTGATCTGTCTATGCAAATAGGGTTAAAAAGTTAGCAGACATCAAAAACGTTAAGCTTAGCGGAACAATAACTCTCTTTATTCATTTATGCGTACTGTGGGGGGATAGACGCAAAAACGAAAGAGAATTTCAAATTGAACTTCGGTCGCAGCTACAGTTTAGAGCATTTATTGGACTATCAATCAAAATCGTCTGTACCCAGCGTTCATCTTCCCCTTCAATTGTAGGGGGATTCCGATTCGAGTGATCGAGATGATTGCGTGCCTGAGGACTAGTACTGTGGACGTGAGACGTCCGCGGCGTGGGGACGCGGCGTGCGGCGCGCGGGTACACACCTTTCTTCGTTCGTTCGGTTCTCTCGTCGTAAGATCTAATTGTATATAAAGGCTAGCAATACCATCCGTTTCTTACAGTTCATCGATAGAGCCGGTCATTATCATCATTATCAGCCCTTATTGGTCCATTGCCGAACATATGCCTCTTTCGACGAACGTCAAGATAGCCGATCTCCTGCTACTCGCATCGATGCCGACCAGCTACTGCACGGAGATCGTCTTCCAAGCCCAGGGTGACGTAAAAGTCGTCAAAGGTCACTAGTCCCTAAAACATGTAAGAGGCTTCAGCAAGCTGCTTGTTTGGTGTCCATTTCGTTTTCCTAAATACGGCCTCCACTCCAAAACCTTAGTGGCTCATATGCCATCTGATATTCTGAGTGTGTGACCAGCTCATTGCTACTTCAACGAGCTTATTCCTCGCGTGATATCAGAAACTTTAGTTCTCTGCCTTATGAGTTCGTTACGAATGTATAGCCAATACTCATCAGTAAATTGATAAAGTATCTGTGACTTTACCACGGCGCCGACCTCGGAGAGAGCCCTCTTTTTTAGAGGAATCCCGTCTATTATGAGGGCCTGTGATCAAGGCGGCCTGTTGACGTTATATTGATAAATGATGACGCTGGAACGTCGTTCGTTGGAGTATGATGGTCCATCAGGGGTATGGGATAAAGGAATACAACGCATTTACATAAGCTCTACGTGACTGGTCAGCTCGTGAGCCGACGCCACGACCTCACTGTGCTGCAATAGCACACACACACGTCAGCATTCATATAAATCAGAACACATCACTTGTGACCCAAGAAGAGTATCGTAACAAACAAACAATCCAATCAAAAAGCCCGAAGCTATAACCGAATGATACAGTCGCACAACGCCCCACCCCGGGGCGGGCGTCCGGGTGTCCGGGTGTTCCTTCATGTTTTGACGATTTATTTGATATTCTGACGTCCGTAGTAAAGTAATCAGAGGGAAATACGGAAGTGAAGGTACCGTAAGACAATCTTGATAAATGGGTTCACTTCGCATTGTGCATTTTCATTAAACTGATGTTTACATTCCACTCGCGAAATAATCGATATTAATAATAGGATTTGTCCTATTATTAATATCGATTATTTCGTTGTGTTATTTCGTTACGCATAGCGGGTTCACAAAACAACTACATATTTTGCTGCTTAAGTAATATCTTTTTTATAGTAAAAGGGGACAAAAGAACAGCCGGCGCCTTACGGCGGCTACCGGCGGTCATAAGTATATGCATAATCGTTATGTAGGTCTCTTATATAGATATTAGAGTTTCCCTGCTCGCCTCCAACGGGCCACTGGAAACTACAAAACAACACGAAACTCGACAGCATAGCCGTCACTTTCCTGTGGACCATGTGGGCGTGAAGTGTCTCCCAGGCCGTGCACGCCCAATCCAGCTGCAATGCAGCATGTTACTCGCTCTTACAAACGCATGATATATTCGTATAACAAAACCGGGTACAACAGTCCCGTGTCGGCTGTAGTGAGCCTGCAGCGCGCATACTTAATGAGCACTCAGCGTCACATTACTGGTTGTGTTGGTGTCTTAACAGTCTTAATGAGCACTCAGCGTCACATTACTGTTGGTGTCTTAACAGTCTTAATGAGCACTCAGCGTCACATTACTGGTTGTGTTGGTGTCTTAACAGTTCACTGTCAAGTGTTCAAGACGTTCCGGAAAGTTCTGAGAAACCTTCCTCTGGTGTCCGCTCCATGAATATCCAGTTGACTAGGCACAGAGCTGCCAACAGTTTGGCATGCTTCTCAAAACACGACTGGGTTCTGACCCAGTCGTCTCCGAAGGGAGATACTATCATACGGTTAGATTATCTGTAGCCCTTGCTGGGATGTGAAGCCCCTCCCCGTTCTCCTATCATCGCACTATCACATGTAGATATATTGATGTGTAACTGTACTCGTGTGTATAGTGCATGTGTCATAGACATGCTGGTGTGCATCTATACTCGCATGTATAGTATATGTGTTATAGACACTTTGATGTGCATCTATGCTCGTATGTATAGTGCATGTGTTATAGACACTTTGATGTGCGTCTACACTCGTGTGTATAGCGCATGTCTTATAGACATGCTCATGTGCATCTGTATTCGTGTTTAAAGTGCATGTGTCATAGACATGCTTATATGATCACGAATGACCAAATAATACTTAACATGTGTACCTGTACCTATATGTGTCTATGAGTACCTATATGCGTAAGGCTATGTTGTTTTCAAAATTAAATATCCGTCACTATAGAGTGTATACAGAGGTTTAACGACTGGCAGCGCTATTACGGAGTCATAAAACTTGGACGGGTTATGTTTTATTATGTTTTCATGTTTTTACACTTTCATATTCGGGCCAGTAGGCTCCAGTGCTCGGCTTCACGTCACGAGCGTGTTCGAGGAAAATATTATATCTCTAGTAGTTACTTAACAGAACTAGTAAGAGGTGGTGCCCAGCTGCATCGCGACGTCGACCGGGGTGCTTATACCACCGCCATGTGAAAGCTATGCTATGGGGTTTTGAGCGGTTTGCGAGTTTCCGATGGCCCATTCGAAAGGAGGCGAGAAAACACGGCAACAAGTCCGCATAACAATTATGTGAACATCTGTTGCCGTCGACATTCGCAAACACGTTTTGAGAAGGTTTGACCCCAATATACATCTATTTAAAAAAATACTTTTTGGCTAAACTTTTTCCTACTCCCGCAGTAGGTGTCGCGTCAAATGACTATCCAGACTCCTATAGACCCCAGTCTAATACACCAGACTAGTCACTTAAATATGTAGTCACATATTTAAGTGTTTCGTTGGTAGAGATGATCTGCCGGTGGAAGCGCGGGGAGCTGCTAGTGTTACATACGGGACCAGCAAGTGATGAATGGCTGGATAAATTATTCAATATCCACACCTCATACAGCACCAACACAAGACAAGAGCACCGCGAGTGCAGTCAGCTGACGGCAGCTACTGTGGGCGCGCGGCGAATGTGGCGGGGTTGCGACTGTGTAGTGTGAACAGGTCTTTTTAATCATTGGGACTCGAAAAAAATTGTACATTTTTATGGGAATAATAAAGTAACACCAACTAATACGATTGTCCTTTATTTCACAGGGATGAAGTTAACAAGGTTGGCAGAGGGGCTCTGATTACGAAGAGATATTTAGAAATGGAAACATAACACACTAGTCCCACGCTGGCAACAAGCCCTGAACCTCCCGATATGTAGGCGCTCAAGGAGAGGATATCATCAGGCTGACCATGACAGGACCGCCAGGACGATCCCTATATTCGTACACGTAAGTGCACAAGTCGTCAAGGAGAGCAATAATTCAGCGGGAAGTAACATGAGCGCGACTGTCCATAAACTTGTGTTGGCACCGAGTTCTGCTCACATCCAACTACATTTCAAGAGTTCGTGCCTCGATTACACTATTTTCAAACGTATTGGTATTTATTTACAACTCAGTAGGAACTTGTGAATACATTTGTTGTACAGAAATTCATGTGTTCTTCACTTTATTGCGGAGTGCGGCGACGCGCGCGTGCGATGTCGCGATATCATCATCAGACATCATTCCGTTGTACGAGAGGAGAATCAAATACTTTTACTTACGGTTTCTTTGAAAAATATAAATCCTAATCTATGCTTAATAACGCAGCTGAAGGGTTAGTTAGTTTGTTTGTTTGCACGTGCTTATTGCTGGTAATACTGGCCAGAATTGAAGAACAATTTTTGTGTTGTTTAGTCTTTTTATCAAGGAGGGGTATAGGCTACATAATATGACGCTGACGACTGATGTGACCGGAGTTACGCGGGGTGATGCTAGTGTTCTTATAGCTGCGACAGTTCTAACACTATAAATAAGTAAGTCTGCGTGTATGATTAATTGATGCACAAGACCTCCAGATGTTAGGAATCAAGAGAACCCGACGGCCCGAACGATGGAGTTACGCTCCTTAAATGCTCTATCAATAAAAATCTTAAAGCTGAGTATAATGATTTCTATTTGAAATCCCGTTATCCACTGTTCATCTGAAATTAGACATTCATTTAATTCTTTCCCAGTGAACCAATTGACGATTATCCAGGTTAGCACTTGATCTCGCGGACATCTGAACTGACGTTAACAATACTGATTAGAATTGCTAATATTCATCGTTGACTATCCGACCATACTCCAACGTACCATAGATCTTCATTACCTCGTTCAAACATATCTTTTGAATGGTCTACATTAGTTATGATTAAGTGAACATTAGTAATGTATAGACATTACGGTTACAATTTTTAAAAAGTTCGCTTTGAAACGTAATTTGTTGAAATTACTAAGGTTTTTAAAAATGGAGGTCTCGGCGCTGACGTGAACGCCCGTGGAGAGGATCATGCCCGGTGGGCCCGTTCCCCTTTCACCTTCTGACGGGTGAAAACTCACGCGCGGTAGTCTCGTAATACCTAACCGGCGCGGCGATATGATTTCAGCCAGGCAAGTCAAGTCGCGGATCGTATTGGGATTAGTCCCTACACTAAGGGTGTCGTTCGGACCGTTCGTGTGTGTTGTTGTCTGACTTTACGTGTGAGCAGTGTACGTTTCGCATTCATCCCCGTCTGATTGCGTGTTTGCTGGTACTGTTTGACAGCTGTCGTGGTGCGGTCGTATTCAACGCGTCTACATTGTTCAATCCTTACACCCTCTCCTGTTGTCAAGGGGAAGCTGGGTCCTGAAGATTGCTTCGAAGCTTCTAGACAAACGAGTTTTGCGTCAACTGTAAAGTACATACATTATTATGTCTGTAGAAAGAGAATAATTAATGTCAAGAAGCAAAACAAATCTGTATGGACGACGCGACCTTTGGAATTCGGTTGTCTCTGCCTATCCCACTCGGGGAACTGGCGTGAAGATGTGTTGATATACAGGTCACATAAATTATTCAAGATAATCGTACCATCACTATATGTATTATAAACCTATGCTATCATTATTCACTGTATAATTTCCAAAAATACTCTATAACATCGCGTCCGTTTGTGAGAAATTCGCTGCTGTTTGCCTCGTTAGCGGGCGGTCATAGCAAACTTGTTTAAGTATCTGATAGAGGACAGACAGAAGACAATAAGCAAGCTCAATACCATTAACAACTATTTCCCAAACATCAAATTAAGAAATGAGGAAATAGAGTTTTCATATTCCTGACACACCCTAAATTACGACCATATGTTTAAAGTGCAGACAATTCATTTTTCAAAGCGACCCTGGCTCAAGTTGCAACTTAAGAACTTCTCAAAGTTCCCCGTAAACTTGTGATATTCGTATCCGTTCGACCGAAACTTGGTCGCGGTTAAATTCATAATTCCACAGCGTCACTTGGCGCTAACCTCATATGACTTTACACTTAACAAAATTTTCAGTTTTGGAGTTAGATTCGGTTAGTCTGACTGCATATTTGTTTAGTTAGGTGTGTTTCTCTTTCCACTACAATATACAATAAGAACACTTCTTTACAATTATTAAATTATGTATGTGAGAGGCTACGACGAATAAGAGGTATCTACTATTGTATCAAATTTATGTTCAATAAAAATATCCAAATTCTATTTAATAATGCATTTGCTCAAAATGATAACTCCATATCACTAAAGCCATTTTCTAAACGAGCACTACAATATAATTACAATTTTTCACGACAGAATCATGACATTTTCGTGTCACGATCCGCCGCAAAGTGTAATTTAATCCAAGTGAACGTATTTCAAGACCACAGTAGCAACGGTAGTCGGTGGGGTAAAGTGTAGTGGTAGGCGTCGCACAGGGAGGCGCTCTGGGACACACATTGTTCTTGTTTTATAAAAAACTTTTTGTTCTTCAGATAATTGTGTGACGGAGTGACGTGATATACTTTCTAAAATCCCTTTGTTGTTTAATTCTATTTACGATGTTGTACACGTCGCGTGCTCTGTGTAGCAGCAAGTTAGGTTAAGTGATGTCTTATAAAGGCCTGATATATAGATTATACAGGGCAGGAAGATATATTGTATTGTTACTGTTTGTATTATTACAGCTATTTTTGACTATAATATAAATAACGTTGTTTTAGGTTGGATATCGCACAAAAAAATGAGAAATCAAATCAATGATCTATCTATAAACCATCAGACGATATAATTAGGATATGATGCACAGGGAGTACAGCTAGTTGTTATATAAAATACTCGTAATATATACAATCTATGATGGATACTAGAATCCCTAAGCAATCATCGTTCAGCGCTGGGTAGGGTAAGAGGTTATTAAATATGATGGGATATTTCGGTACACATATTTCATATATTACAGTTAGCTTAATCTTAAATAGACATAAGTACCGGCACTAATTACATTACTTTGGAAGTGGGTAAGATAATTTTATTATTATGTTAAGTATATTACATACATTACAGGCGTCCTTTGAAGATCACACGTCTAATTACTGCATAGTAATTAATCTACGGTTCGCTGGCCGCCATAGCAACGTGAGTTCAAGTGTGCCTCATCTGTTTCATGTCCCATTATGTTTCATATATTCCATCCTTTCCTTATTTATTCACTTAGTTTGGATGAGCTACTTATTCGACTCTTACATGTTTGTTTTGACGAGAAAGGGTCAGGGATACAATTTCCAGCGACTTTGTTTGAGTTCTTATTGCTGTACAGGAGCAATCAGTGTGCATAGTGCAGTAATTTCTGAAATGCGTATAGTAAGTAAATGAGTATAGTAAGATTTCATCAGTTTTTCCGGTTTTGTCATAAAGTTACTATTTGTTAAGTCATACGCAGGCTAACGTTATTAATTAAAATATAATTATTAACTAATATACATTCTTATATAAAATATAACTAATCTTAAACTAGCTCTAATAACAAAGTATATCGCACATGGGAAAAGCTTGATAAGCATGAGAAAATGCAAACACAAATTTATAGTCGGGTTACATAGACCAACAGTAGGAACGTCGTAGCGTACAATATGCGGAACTTGCACTCGGTACTGCCTTGTATTATTTCTATTGAATCTTACATATTCTCTAAGTTTGAATAGATATAAATGTCAGTGGTAGATGTAACTGAGAGATATGTAAACGACTGGCTGTTAACATGGACAACGAGGTGTTGGGGATTGAAAATATTTTCTGGTGCAAACCGACGTTACCCACATATGGTGTGTTTTGTTGAATAATGGAATAACCTCGGGCGGAATATTCTTCAGTATTTGCAATTTTTAGGAATTTATGATTAGACCAAGAGATTCTTCAGTTTCATGTGTCAAATTAGAATTCCTATTATTTTATATTTAGGTTACTTTAGGGAATTTTTCTGAAATAATAATAAACTAAAATAGTCACTAACACAAGTTATTAGTTGAACATTTAAAACTTACGACAATATTTTAGCGTAAAAGCAAAAGGATAATTTCTCTTGTAACCAAATCCGAAATTAACGCAATATTTAACTACTCTTTAACGAATCGTCTCACTACAACGCTTGACGAATTCCAGCCATAGGAGCAGGCTGGGTTTCGCAGAGGACTTAACACCATGGACCACATTTTCACCATAAGGCAAGTCGTACAAAAGACACGAGTAAAAGCAGCCGCTGTACCTTACCTTTGTGGCCTATGAGAAAGGTTTTGGAAGCTGATTAATATTAAATTCAGTTCAGCCTCCGTTGGCCATGATTTTGTATATTTCTTCAAATAGACCATGCGCCTTTAAACAAACAAGAATCGGGATATCAGATATTCCCGCACTATACAAACGCATTTTATTTTAAATAAAGTCTTACCTGCGTCATTAAAATTTACAACAAGGGATGCGGAATTACAACGCAAAATAAACAGTACAACATTTGCACACGCGAAACATTCCAAGTATTTACGATGAAAGTGCACTTTCGACACGTTAAAAATATTTCACCGTTTCACATATCATGCCTTAGACCCCACCGGTCTAAAGTCTCCATATTTACTATCCTCTTGCATGAAAATCGTGTTTTAGCGCCGAAGGTAGTGCAATATTCACTATGATTTAAATAATACTCACTTGCCTCTAGCACTCGGCCACAACTTTGTTGAACTCATTCCTTTTCACACTTTCTACATATAGAATATATTACATTTGTTGTTTGAGACGTAGACAATACAGTATGAATCATAGAACGATTTACCAAGCATAAAGCAAAAAATAATTCTACAATATTGTTTAAATGTCACTGCAGTGACAATCTCATTACTACTGTGTTATTACAAGGACACTGCAAATTAAGACAATATTGTAGATATCCTTTCAGCTTTCTATTCTACCTTCTGAAATGACTTAATAAATCACAAAGAGTTCAGTTTTTTTGATACATTTTCAGTAAAAGGGACAAGCCTGTTACCAATAATTAGTATATTTAAATTGTAGCTCTGTAAGATTTAAATCAGAATTCTGTTTGAAATACTTGGATGCAATTCAATCGGAGTCTAAATCTTTCTCAGCGATAAGTTGCTCTCCCGATAGAACTAACATCAATATCTCAAGAAACAAGAACAAGTTTCTAAATCTACGTAACCATGCGCGGAACTTTACGGTACTAATCCGGTTTGTATTTCAGTGTATCCAGTGTAATACAGTTTGCAGCGGTTTGGGATGGTTTTGTATAGTCAGAATCGTCCCTTCTGTCTGCTTTGGGATACCACAATTCATCCGGACGTATCAAACCACTATTACAATTAATTCTTTTAATTCCATATCGAATTGCATGGATACAGTGTAACTTTGTAGAAAGGAGTCTTCAGCATCTTCATATGATACAGTTAGGTAATACAAGTCCTTGTCCAAAGTCGTACTTAATACGGGAGTAGGCCCACATAGTGCGCTAAGTCCGCAGATTATTGTCATTGTTATAAACAAAATCAAGATAACATTTAGTCAATATTCAATAAATTATGGCCACTGTCACATTATCTAAAATTCGACTGCAATACATTTGGTTTGGGTTTTATGTTAATAAAGCACCGTCCAAGTTTAAGCACTGATACAATTATTTTGCCGCCAGAGCCGCATTGTCTTCCCTGCACCGTTCCTTGTTGGTGTGTTCTGTTTATTTATATCATCGCCATCTTGCGAATATGCTATCATGCTCGTATTACTATTACATTTAGCTCACACTTTGCATGCAATGTAAAACTCTTCAGCTCTACCTGACGAGTCGATATAACTTATAATTTTTGCGTATCGAGTTCGGCAAAATATTTAGATTTCGAGGTAAATTTAAGATGCGTGTGGCAATATTTTTTATAGCATAATGATGCAGAAAAAAGAACAGTCTACGTTTCTTTGCGCATAGACGTTAACTATATGCAATGCACTGCGTCCCTGTGACAGATTTACTATATATTTTTAAATTTATTATTATTACAGGACAGCAAAATGATTTCGATACATTCGTTCATTACGGTGATTCTGTCTCATTCCACAAGTAAATCTTAATAAACGCAACAAAATGGGCGAAATAGTCATAATAATGACCTTTCACAAATCATTAATAATTTCGTATCTTGTGCTCAACGGAACATACTTCATAAATGCTCGATTTATGCAAATTACGTTAAAATAAAGCAAATTACTTTTACGGAAAGACAAAACTAATCATTACAAACCGAGCTTTGTAATCATATGTAATTCCCTCGAATTAATCACAGCTTTTACAAAATATTCCGCAGGGAAAATGTCAAGCGTACGGAACATCTGGATCGAGCTTAAATTATTCTAGTCACAAGCTTTTATTAAGTTGTGTTAAGCTCTATACGTTAATGTCACAAAGTAAGCGACTTGTGCAACTCAACGTATTCTACGAAATAAACAAATTACCTTTTTTGAATTACTAGACATTTCGTGTTATGCAAGTTTCTGAGACGTTGAGATAGTTTCCTTGCTAACGAATCGGGCCATCACGGCCGGTGCTGTTCGTTCACATGACAGGTGTCAGGCGGGGGATACCCCCCGTGCAGGTGCGTTTCGTGCGGATTGTGACAGGAGCCACTGGCAGGCTGATATAG
>JAFELO010000495.1:239225-256071 GCA_017140195.1 Eumaeus atala
CAAATGCGCCGCCACTTCTTGCTCTTTTGTCCCCTCTTCTTATAAGAGGGGTACAAAGAGCGGCACCTCCTCCTGCTCTTAAGTCCCCTCTTCTTATAGGAGGAGTACTAAGAACCGCCACCTCCTCGGTTCAATTGGCTTCGCCCAAGGTGTCTCGGATAACCCCAGACTACTGAGCCCCACCGCCACGACAAGGCTTGAACCATGGTGGGGACCAAAGTCTCCCTACCGTAAGTCTCGACAGTAATAAGTCTTTGATCTATATTTTAAGAGGAAAACGAAGAGCCCCGGCGTCACGCACACGCCACTGATGGACGCACGACGAGAACTCACTTCCTGTACGGTACAGAAAACACTTACTTCTCAAATTTCGCTTTGTGAGTTTTCGACGGCTCATTGTGAGAAGAGGGCAACACCCCTTCATGACCACCATGTGGATGTGTACGGGCGTCGGTAGTCTTCAAAATACCTGACTTCTCGTTTGCCCCCTTCTACTATAAAAATAATAGCCCTGTCTTGAGTTATTCATCCACGTGCACTGAGCGTTGTCCGACGAGGCCGGGCCGGGTGTAGGGACCCCGCGCGATACACGACTCGTGACGACTTGTGTCTTCACTTACTTACGTTCTTCCAGTACATCTGCCATAAATGAACTAACACAACATGTTAGTCCTAACCATCAAGGCCTATCAGATCAACAGACAGTTCCGGTGCAAGGTAAAGGGAACACTGCCCACCAGCGACACCCTCAGAGCCGGAGTCCTTCAGGGCTCCGTCCTCCCGCTAATTCTGTACAACCTCTACACGAGCGATGTGCGGCGGCATCCCAGAGTAGAGTTGGCGATGTTCGCAGACCCGGTCGATAGCCCGGCCCGTCCCTCTCGCGACAAAACACCTCCAAGAAGCCGGTATCTCTCTAGATGGGTGGTTTGCACGTTGGAGAATCGAGGTTAACTCTGAAAAGAGTCATTCTATACAATTTGGAAGTATATACCCCAATGTCGTGCGAAAACGCAGCAAAATCATGCCCTTAACGGTAACGTCATCCCCAGGGTCCCATCCGTGACCACGGTTGCAGTAAAGCTTCCGAATCGTAGGGCTAGTTAAAGAATTAAATAAACCGCGATAAAATCCGTAAAAGTAATTCTATTACAATGGACAACATTCGCGTAAACTTAAGACATCAATATGTCGTTTAAAGTTAAGCTAACACTATACAAGACATGCATTAGACCCATCATCTCGTGTTGCGGCGTAGCATTCGCACACGCTTCCCCCTCCAATATAGCTATTTTGCATAACAGATTCCTAGGAATTTCCACTCACTGTCCCTGGTATAGCCGTCCATTAGGTCTGCAAAAGACACTTCGATCAAGCTACCGCTTATCCTAACCCCCCGTCACTAGAACATATCCTGACTGCATCACATACGTGGGGCGTCGACCCAGACACGTGCTGATCTACGACGACCGTACCGTTGTAACACACAACACAACGAAACGCAAACAGACACAACTCCACAGCCGCGGTGTAGCTACACTACACGCCTTGCGAGGTGCCGCGGGCTCACACAACACGAGCGGGAAGTGTACACAGATGATTACGTCAGCAGTCGATCTCCACGATCACCATACCCCTTGTATGGTGATTGTGGAGATAGCGAGACACGCCGCGGTCAACCTAATACTGAAAACCATAAAACTTGATTCCTTAAAATTTATCTTTATGTATAAGTCAAGCTGTAGCAGACAACATAGAAAACTAGTGCCAAACATACGCAGGAGACACATTACTCTCCTTCTGTAGTGGGACTTCTGACACGGGTATAAAGCCCCATATACAGTAGTGTGTGATTATGAGCAGACATTTTATGTACACTGACATCATATATTACAGACTGAAATAAATATGTTAGCTCCATCACTAGACGGGTTAAGAATAAACCGACGTACAGAGTGGAAACCCGTTTCCTAATATTATATGCTACGTCTCTGTTCTGTTAAATCTATTAAAATAATTTCTCGATCTCAAATTATACAATCTATATACAGAATTAGTGACGTACTTTGATCTTCCAATAAATATTTTATCTGCGGTTTTCTTGGAGTATAAATGAAGCGGCAAAATACGCTTTGAACGAAAGTTTACAAATATCAATTCTTTTTGTGATCTGTAACATTCGATTTTTATAATTCAAATGACATTTGCGTTCTAATTTTAAAATGAATTATAATAAGTTATTTCTTTAAAGGTAACGTACTGACAAATTATGAATGTTTACTGCTGATGCAGATTACTGATCCCGAGTGGAGTTACATGCAAATATAACTCTACCAAAGTAAGCTACATGTTAAATTTCAGTTTACACAAACATTTTGCCTGCCAAGGTTTTGATTTGTCTGAATAATAATAATATATCTGCCAAACTATAAAGTTTTTATTATAGTACAGGGGACAAACGAGAAATCGGAACCTTTCTGCGACAACCGACGCTTATCAACATCAGCATAATTACTATGCCGATGCGTTGCCCTCCTTCTCACCCACCCCCCAATGGGCCAAACGTGAACGAGAGGTAATTCCCCGATGCAATGCAGCATGACACTACCTATTACAAACAGTAATACGTTGATGCATTACAACTCAAAGATCCTAAGTGCCGTGGCGACTAGAACATGCGGGTAGGTACGGAAGTGTTACACGCAATACATTTTATACACACTTCAATGCTCATTACAATAGAAATATACCGGAGAGTGCCTGTGCGAGCGGCCCGCGACCACGTCAGCACTGCGCCCAGTGCTCGACCACGAGCGTCCCGCGACCACGTCAGCACTGCGCCCAGTGCTCGACCACGAGCGTCCCGCGACCACGTCAGCACTGCGCCCAGTGCTCGACCACGAACGTTTGTGTTTGTCTACAAGTTTTTGGTAGTTATGCCAGTCCTTATAAAGTACAAGTGGGTAAACATTCAGAAAATATAGACACCGCATAAAACACAACGGCGCTTTGCGGCGGTGTTGTGAGAACGAGAGGTACCTCGCCGGCCGTGTGGCTCCAATACACCTCAGCACTCGCGCGTGCTTCTTCAGTAGGAAGGCTGTCCACGCGGCTGGTCGCTGTAACAGTCACCCACAGCTCGCAGGCGCAAGAGGCGTGACGGATGCTGCCTCACGACGGCACCGTTGCGCCGGTGTTCAGTGCAGCAACAGACAGTGAACAAACGCCGTGGCGACGTATCTGGACTCGGTACTGAAATGTCGTTGCAATAAAGGACTTGTGTAAGGTTGCAAGAGAATCGGGCCACCAGCCGAAAGGGGCAGCGGCTACTGGACACCGAGCGTAAGTTGTTACGTTGTATAGAGGATACGAGACAGCATGGGCAGAACATCACCACCGATATCTGCCGGTGTCATCAGTTACACATGGTTAAGTGATCTGGGCTGACATCTATAATACGTGATTAGTCTTATTTTTTTTATTCTTCTCTCTGAGCTTCGACTGAACTTACGAAAAAATTTTCGAACCAAGCTGAGCTCAAGCAGAGTTTATAGTGAGTTCATAATATGGCACAGCAAAACCTTACTATGTTGGCCACACTAAATTAATAAAAAGTTTAGCGTTGAATTACTAGAAACATAAGATTAAACTGCGCCCGTCATTGGTACTTAGCAAAACTTTAGTTAAGCATAGTCTGAGATAAGTGTTACCAATATTGATAGACTTCAGCGTGCACATGTTATACACATATTTGAATGTGTATCAGTCAAAGACGGATTGAACACTCCTCAGTCCGCGTGCCTGTATTAAACAAATGAACAACTTTCGCGATATTACTGTCTCTGACATCTACACAAACATTTCGTTGAATTAATTACGTTTATACAAAAGTTTGTTCATGTTCGCGTACTGCACCATAAACGACAGTTGCCCTTACGGTTCGATCATTATGAAAATGTTAAAAACAATGCCAAGCTCGCATTTATTACCACTATAAATCGAGAGATAAGCCAAATTAAATACATCTGCTTTATACAATATTCGTATCGGCCGCGGCGTGTTCGCGATATTATTTCGGACACCTCTTAAATAAACGCAACGTGATTGATAATGTTCGGCGCATTGTTTAATCTGTGTCTCGTCTGCGGGACTCGGGAGTGTAGTTGCGGTGCAGGTCCGAGGTGGGCGCTATATATGCCTCGCAGATAGCGTTATAGAAAGAAATACAATTCATCTACAGGTGATCGGCTTTTGATCTATAATATATAACTTGTACAGGAGGCTTTCGACATCAATAAAACTACTTTTTGCTTGTTTTTTGCGTTGCTCTTAGTCGGACAGTTTGCGTTCCATAATACACATGATGTTTTTAAGAAATTGTGGCGTGCGTATCCAGTGCTCTATTCTAATTATGAATATGTAAAAGTTACACGAGTTGTCTTTGAAAGTCGTACTATACGGATCCCGACCGCCACGTCATGTCATACACGTCGTACTATACGGATCCCGACCGCCACGTCATGTCATGCATGCCCAAAGAAATGTCAAATCTTATAATTCACGCTGTAAATGAAATCCCACTAGAGTCGTAAATGCGAGTGTATCTATGTATGTACGTTATTCATTCACGCAACTATTACCCAATTTAGATAAAATGTAAGATCGATAAACTTGTAGATAATATGTATCCAGAAAAATACCGAATATTAAAATAATACTTTTGACACCGTTTTATATTTGTGTATTAAACCAGCACGCCGTAAAGGTAACAAATGTTATTTGCAATTAAAGTCTAATATAAGTAAAGAGTAAGTAAAAAGTGTAAAAAAGAAAAAAAAAATAGTTATCCAGCAAGCGTAGCTGTTCCGGCGCTCGCGCTTGACCAACTGCTTCCCCAATACTCTGTTGACGCGTGGTGGTGCATACCTATATGAGCATTACCATCCGACTTAAGCGAGCTGATAATGGTGTGGTCCAACCACGTGACCATCAGTCAATGACATGTCAGTCTATCAGCCAACGTCTGTGCATCCGATCGCGGCAGACTTGACCGGCTTGCCCGCACTCGGGTATATGTGACAAAACTACTTTAACGGGTTCTTTAAATACTTTACACACGCCACGTTTTAGATGCTTTATTGCAATCATGGAGGACTGAGATCTGAAACGTCGATATTGTTACATACTCAAGTACAGCGGTAACATCTGTTACATCAGTTTTATCGTAATCTGCAATATTCTCGTTAAATAATCTACTTACATCTTTACGCCAACGGCCAGGAGGCTAAGGTTATGACTTGATTAATTACGGTCAAAATGTTCCGACATCTCGTTTGCACCCTTCATCATTATCGGCCCTTATCGGTCCACTGCTGGACATAGGCCTCTCTCAATGAACCGCCAAGACGACCGGTCTCCTGCTACTTACACCCATCCCGGACCGGCCAGCCTTACACTGTATTTCTAATAATTTCCTAAAACACATCGCGATGGACTAGATATGAATATACCCCATAGTACTAGATAGAGAAGTGCAGTCACTTATATTTTATCTCGTCTTAAGTTTACGCGAATGTTACTCATTAATAAAACTACTTTTACGGAACCGCGATAGAATCCGTAAAAGTAATTTTATTGTAATATACTTTATCCTTTGATACCAGCGTACGTCTGCTAACTTTACAGACACACACGCTTACATACAATACACACTAGCCACAACAAATGGGACAAAAACTCAATCGCAGGAGGCAGTAAACGGAGTTTAAGTATTAAAAATTAAAACCATTTACCAAACTGGCAGTTTCAGTTAAAACTGTAGTTAACTTGAAAATAAACCAAAGTTTTAATGGCGATAGTGTCCCTGTTAAATTCATACGAAATCAAACATGAACGTGTTGGGGAAAACAAAAGTCGGCGAACTAAATAGTCTAATCTACACAGAATAAGCGCGGCGTACTTAAATATGTCTAGAAGCGACTTCAATAAACTGTACTTCGAAGTACACACAGCAATAAAAATTATACGAGGATGATCGCAAGAGAAAGCAGTGTAAGCGTATTAAACTGGTGGAGATTTTGTTGTTTTTTATAATTAGATTTTGAATGAAAAAAAAATGCATTCTTGCAGTCTTAGTGTTCATTTATTCACTAGTGCTTCCAATGACACTGAAGTACACAGCAGACGTGGCAATAATGTGCAAAAACGCCGAAACATTCTGCATTCCTACAGTAAAAATGTAGTTCGTTTTATAGTAATTTTTAAACTAAAATAATTGCACAATCGCTTTTTGCGATAATAAATACCAGCGTCCTAATGTATATGCAACACGATTCACCATGACGTATGATTCCTTAAGGCTCGTTTCGTTCAATAGTATGTTAACAAGAACGGCGTGTCGTATCCAGATAGGTGCCAGATTAACGATCTTGGATCGCGTGTTTTCATGGCAAATTAAGCAGACGGACGGGGCCAGCAGGGAACTAAATAGCTAATGTATTTAGTTAGAATCTAACATTAAAAGTTTGCATTTTAATTCTCGCCAGTATTACACGTTCTAGATTATTATTAGCAGTACAAATATTAAGTTTTGTAGCGTCGTAAGAGGCTAAGCAACCAACCAGTTATTCCACACTGTCTTACGCGGGATTCATTGAGGAAACGGTAAAAATTTGTTTATAAATATTTCTAAAGTAAATAACAGCGTATAACCACCTACAAACCATTTCGCCATTCGAATGATTATTTTTCCATGTTTAACAGTTCAGCAGTTTCTACATACATTGTGGAAAAACATGATTTCTTCAAATTATGTTATAAACATAGGTAAAGTTGATATGCATCGCAGTCAGCATGCCAGTTCCTGTAATGGATTGTTTAATTATATGCATGCATCATATACCGCGCACCCCCGCGCCAGCTATTTTATTGACATTTTAAAACCTCAGCTGCCTGCTGCCTGATATATCAGATTTAGATCACATCATCCCATTTCCAAATGGTTATTGAACTTCACTTAGACGCGTTCGGGTCTGGTTTCTGTCGCGTTGCTATAGCCAGCACATTAATACTATCGTGAGATGGACTGGAGTTTATCTACTTGTTACTTCTTAAGCAGTAAGAAGTAACATGATTCTGTGTGAGTGAGCACGCAAGCGACGCACACGTGGTAAATCGTCCCCACTGGTGTTACGCTCGGGCCGGTTACTGTTTCTCACGATCTACTCCTCATATTTTTGCTCATACCGCGCGTATCATCGTCCACTTATGAGTACAGAGTGTGTATTTATGAGTACAGAGTGTGTGTTTATGAGTACAGAGTGTGTATTTATTTTACATCACAGTTATATTGGGCTCACTGTCATTACAATCTTCACCTGTGTATTGCTAGTTATATCTACTTCAATGAACTTCAACATGGTCGATCATCTGCCACTAGGAAGTCTATAGAATAGATTCTTTCTAGACTGATGGGCACCTTCCAATCTGTTCTATTTGACGACAATACGCCCACTGCTGGATCAGTTGTAATATTTTACGTTAAAAAGGGGGCCCATGCCTGAGCATAATTTATTATTATGTGAAATATGCGAATTGTTAAACTATCAAAGCTGAGAAAACGTATGAGACTGTGTGTAGCGTCGTTATGCTAGTATAATATGGGCAATGTGAATAGTTTATGGAGTAATTACACTGCATACTATTTATGTTTCTTCGGAGCTAATTCTGCGCCGTCCGCCGCCAGCACGCCATACACACATTAATAAGAAAACACACCTACTACTGCACTAGCTACAGGCGTTGCCATAATATACTTTAGTCCACATGACCGGGGACGAAGCTGTCGTTCCATCGAGCACATACCCCTATTGCTTATGTTCCTATCTATCTCTTGCTTGCATGATCCAGTCGTCAAGCGAAAGCTATAGATATATGGGCGATACGCATTTTAATGTAGAGCCTTTTATGTGTACAGAGCGAGGCCTTATAGAACTATTAAGGCGCCTACGGCCCAATTGCCCAGGTTATTTTACAGGTATTTTAGTGCAACAGTGCAGATGAGTGAGCTGAGTATAGACAAGGTCTATCTTCCCTTTCTCTCCTGTGACAGATGGACCAGGAATCTTAAACGAACAGGGAGAAATTAAGCGCAGTACGCATGAGCGATGCCTTAACATACCAGGCTGATTGATAACTTGCCGAAACGACTTAAAAAAAAGATAGGGAAACAAAATTTATTACATTCTATTCTATCATCTTTTCGACAGAACACATTGAATTTATTCGAACTGATACAATTTCTGTGACCTAGAACTTTCTCTGCCGTACATTTTCTCAACAAACGAAATTCGTGTGGTGATAAAATTTTACGTTTTAAAAGGGAAAACAGCAACCCAGATTAAAGTCATGCTAGAAGGTGTTTTAGTAATACTGCTCCTGCATGGAGTACAATTTACACCTGGGTAACGAGTAAATTGTACTCATTTTAAACATGGGAGACAGAGCTACGCCAACAGGTCAGAAGGTCCAAATCCGGACATGATCAAAAAGATTCGTCGTTTTGAATGATCCGCGCTTAAAGTTGCGGCAAATAGCAGAGATGGTAAGCATTTTATCTGAACGCGTTTTTACATTTTACACCAACATTTGCGAATGAAAAAGCTTTGCGCGTGATGGTGCCGCGTTTGCTCACTGTTAACTAAAAGCAACGTCGAGTGGACGATTCGTCGCAATGATTGGCGCTGTTTAAGCATATACTAACTACAGCAGATACTAACTAGTTTTGCGGCGTTATGTGACAGTAGATAAAACATGGATACATTATTAAGCTCCTGAAATAGATGAACAATCTAAGCAGTGGACTGAGAGCGGAAAACCTACGCCGACGAAATCAAAAACGGTTTTGTTGGTCGGCAAAGTGATGGCGACCGATTTTGGGATGCTCGAGGGATTATTTTAGTGGATTATTTGCAAAGAGGAATAACAGTAAATCCGAATGAAGAAATCCGAAAGAAACAGCCTCATTTAGCCAAGAAGAAAGTTTTATTCCTCGACGACAACGCACCTCTGCCGAGTGCACAGTGCAAGGATTGCAGTTGCCAAACTCCATGAATTGTGGTTCGAATTGTTACCGCATCCCCTCTATTCCCCAGATCTGGCCCCGTTCGACTTCCACTCATTCCCGAATCTCAAGAAATGGTTGAGTGGCCGAAGATTTTCATCAAATGATGAAGTCATTGTCACCGTAGATGTGAGGGATTAGAGAAAACATTTTTTTTTTCAAACTGGTATAACGGAATTAGAGAAGCGCTGGACGGGTAGAAGGAAACTACGTTGAAAAAAAAATGATTTAAATAGATTATTAAAGTTTTTCTTTGTTGTTTCAGATACTTATCAATCACCCCTCGTACCGTCATACGGGGTGGGACACCGCGAATACCCCGACTTCGGACTTTTATAAGAAATTGAAAAATTACAACAACACTAGGTCCCAACCGGCACTTGACCACTTGCATAAAGGTGCTGACCACTAGACCACGTGGCAGTGTAACACTTACATAAACCACTCAAACACATAAAGGGCGGTTGTTCTCCAAACCTAATAGTGGGTACATAAGTAGTGTTCGAGTAGCAGACATTCATATTTCTCCTGAGTGTCAGCCTATCTAATGCGAACGCGCGCACTCGACTCACAGTCGCTGTGTGTCGAGTGCGCGCGTTCGCACAGAGAACATACAATTGGTAAGCGAATACAGGACGCAGAAATTATACCAATACCAGACAGACAGGCATTTCAAATCTCCCTGTCCCATTTCCAATAATTGTCAATCTATATTGATTCATATTCCATTTCATTAACAAACCCTACGCCCTCCGGCGGCAGATAGGGCAAATTTTAATTGCCTCACGCCCGTCTTCCCCGCGATTGTCTATGTGTAAGTAAATTGATGTCTGTGGGTCCTGATAATACTTCTAAAGGTAACACGGGTACACGTTACGATCCCCGCGATCTCGTATTGTCTTATGTTTCTCCACTAATGCTCCTCACACAAATCAAAGCAAATTATAGCCAAAATTTAAATTCAGTTGTAAATCAATCCGCACAACTATCCTCATACATCACAAATGTGTAATGTTGAACGCAGCCAATTTGAATAGTCAATACAACGCTTAGCTGCCATAACATAATTGCAGATGATATCGATACGGGCGAAGTAGAGGCTAACGGGAAGGGCTAATATATCAAAGATCTGAAATGCGATCAGAATGAAAAACGCAGCTGCAGCTTACTAGGAGAACACATAGTACGTAAAATATAAATTTTATACATGTAAAATTGTTAAACATCGATGATATATATCTTCAGAGCAACTCCCACGGAACGTCACCGCCGACCACACCAAGCAGAGGTCATACGGGAGCTAATGAACAAGTAAATCGGATTTAAGTTCACATTAAATATGGAAAAAACAGTTATTAAAACAACGGCCAATGGCTCTCCAGCACTTCTTCGCGTTTGGCAAGCGACGCCGTAAATAATACAAATGAAACTGACCGTATCTACCAGCGGCACCTCGGATTTAATTCGTTTCAACGATATGCATAATGGTTAAGTACAATTTTTACAGTAACCTAATAATTTCATTCTTAAGTACTCTAGTTATAGACGCATATTGTTGCTAAAAATTATCATATATTTTAGTCTTTATTGTCATTTGAGTGAGAAATATATTTTGCTATTTTATCCGTAAATTGAAGTACTTTTCGTCTGTAAATCTCTAGGCACTCAAGTTGATGTCTTAAGTTTACGCGAATGTTGGTCATTACAATAAAACTACTTTTACGGATTTTATCGCGGTTTATTGAATTATGTATTTAGCCCGACGTTTCAGAAGCTAGTCCACCCGTGACCATGATTGCTGTAAAGATTCTGAAAAGTCGGGCTACATAAATAATTTAATAAACTGAGATAAAATCAGTAAAAGTAGTTTTATTGTAATAAGCACTCAAGTTGTCCGTTTCATAATTTTACGCGGCAGCTACTGACAATGCCTTGTTAATATATCAGAATAAACTGATGTATGTTCGTTTCGTTCTCACTTAAGTTTTTTAGTTTCCCTTCCAGCCAGTTTGAATTACACACATCCATTTCCTAATTGTCTCAAAATCACTTAAGGGTTTGTTTTATCCAAGCCGAAATGCGAGTGCTTCATTAATAGATCGGAGATATGTCTTTTGTGCGGACGTGGCACTCGTCTCGTGGATTTAATAGAAATTTTAAACAAGCCCGCGGTGCTTTCTATTCTGATTAAAATGGCTACATTTTACCCGGGCTGGCAAATTAAAATCTTAGAACCTCGTGATACACAGTTACGTGCGACGCCGGACGACCTAATTACTTTCTTTGTTCAATTTATGTTTCAGATTTTTTTAGTTTGTACATGTCTGGCTGTGGTGATTTAGAAATGATGATGCACTGTACATTCATCGTCAGCCGGACGACGTCCACTGCGGGACACGGGCCTCCCCATAGAGCTCAGCACTGTACATTCATCGTCAGCCGGACGACGTCCACTGCGTTACACGGGCCTCCCCATAGAGCTCAGCATTGTACATTCGATCGACGAGATAAAATTCAATTAATTATTTGGCTATTTGTTGGCCGCTCTCGAGCAGAGTGTGTCGCACAAGTTAGCATTATCAGATTACAAGTTCTCGTCGTTAAAGTGGAACTTGCGGTGCCTACACTGAGCGCCGAGCGCAGTTCGCGGCTCTGAGCGACGCATGATTTATGGCTACGCTATAGAAAGTTAAGGTTTACTAATTATTTCAACTCGCATATTCAAGTACCGCCTAACTTGGAACCCTGTGTCTGTAGCAGAGAGTCAGAACTCACCAGTAACAAATAATAGGTCAAATTGTAGCAATTTAGATATAGAAGACCAACAATATAATGTGGCCAACAATACAAAATAAACGCTAATACAGACAATAATCCCAACGGGAAACGAATAGTTTTCTTACTAAATTATTAATATTTATTAAATGTCATCAATTTAATGAAGACGTTTAAATAAGTTGAATTTGAGACAAACCTGAACCATATCTGAATGAACAAACACATAGGTAATATAAACACATAGGTAATATAAACACATAGGTAATATAAACACATAGGTAATATAAACACATAGGTAATATAAACACACAGCTCGCCTCTAAGTCATCAACGTGACTGTTAAGTGTATCAATGTAATGTAGTTCTTAGACGTAGGTGCTAAAGAGCTTAATTGTAATAAAAAAAGAGATAGTAACAGACGTAACGAAATGAAAATAAAGTAAGTTGCGACCTAAAATATGTATGTATGATGTATATTATATACCATAATGTAGGGTAGATGTTTTGGAGTTAGCCCCGGATGTAGAGCGTTAAACTCTCGTTTTCCTCCACTTTAACGCTCATAAATCCGGTGGTCCGCGCAGGAACAGCACGATATTTTTCCTACATTACAGTGAATGGCACATGGGGGATTTAATATATTCATACGGCGAAACGTAGCGAATGATGTACGAAATACTTCGTTTTACATATTTAAATGTACGACGTTTGCACACAATACAAACACCTTTGACATACAATTGTGTTGTTGGTTTGCTTTATCAACACGCCGTGTCCTGCACAGGCTTAGTGGAATTGCATTACCGGTGGCAGAAATACACATATACAAGGTTCAAGGTGCTGTAACTTTGCTAAGACTCAAGTATGGTATGTGTACAATATCAAGTCACCCCATTCATTAATGAGTGACATTGATTTCTCAAGTTCGCCCAAAGCCAATTGTCGCAGTATGGATGGGTATTGTTCAAAGTACATCAGTTTGTTTTGATAAAATGCCGACTTTGGCTATTACTTACGTCACAATACGTGTTAAAAGTAACGATTGGGCTCTAAGATGAAGCACGGCATTTGAGTGAGAGCGCCAGTAGTGCGATTGTAAAAACTACAATTAATTTTCATCCAGTACTTTGTATAAAGAGTCGCAAATTAGCAAGTAATAGATTATCTATATTGTACTAATGGAAGATGTTTCTCCAAACAATAACACACCCTCATGCGACTTTCCTAGCGGTAGGCAGAGAGAACAGAGCGAAGGAATAGAAAACCTTTATGCAGGCGATTAAATTACCAGACATACATCTTTTATATATCAACTTAAAGTTAAAAGAAATCAAAGAAGATTTTGATTAGATGTTAAGGAGATGTAGTAAAGATTAAGGTGCGACGAGAACAGACGCAAAATGCACTATAGTATATATACTATTTAGTAACACAAGTCCTCAAAGGGAGCCAGTCATTTGGATGACTAAGGCTATCTTATGAGGTAGGTAACCTGTCGCCTGATATTCAGTGGCCCCAGGGTATATGACGTAACCGTTTATGTGCAGGTACTCTCAAATAATGTAAAATGACATATCTGTTGTGTGAAATATAGAAACATTGTACGCGACTGATGAATGAAGAAAAGTGAGAATTCATTGAAATCTAAATAAGTAACTACTTAAGATATGTAAAAATATATTTACTTACTTCACCTACGTGATGCAATCTAAAATAAATAATTTGAATTATGTTGAAGCGCAGTGCGTTTGAAAGATATAACCAGTCTAAATATATAATTGTTGCTCCAGCAAGTAATTTTTAAATTTAAATCTAAAACTTTAATGTCCATTAAGGGCGGCGGTAGGCCATTCCAACATTTAGTGGCGGCATGTCTGAACCTCGAAAAGCTGCAGTATTTTGCAATTGAGTAAAGATTAGGTAGGAACTACCCCAGGTCACAAGACTCAGTTGTTTATCTTTTGCCCATTGCAATTTACGGAACATGTATTTATCACGATTTTCATCATGTTTATCATTGGATCCTGTATTCATATTATACGTATTGTAGCGTCTGCGAACAGTACGGGGTCTCGTTCGTATCATTGACGCTAACACGATCAAGTGAATCGATTTGATGTTTAACCGATGTTGCGATAAAGATAAACTCTAAAAACTCTTTCACCGTTATAAATACGTACGGTCTAAATGCTACATTAAGATGTGCTAAATATGTAATCAGTGTTGCGCAGGTGGCACCGTGCCGGGCCGTGAGTGCCGAGCCTTAGTTACAGTGTAGGCACAATTAGGTGTGCTCGAGCTCGCATATAAAAGAGTAGTCAAATTACGCGTCTATATTTAAACGTGATTTAAATCGTTAATCGTTAGGCCCCACACTCGAACTGCGGCCCCCGGCCCACTGTCGCGTAGCGTCTGCAGACGTTTGTTTATTAATTATTCCAAGAGTCCGTGCCACTCCACCATCCACTTTATAACACTGGAAATTGGGAGTTGGGAACATTTTAACACTTTACAAATCCAATTTGCCTTCATTAATGCACACGCCTCGAACGTGTTGTTGAGTTGCTGGCACTAGAATGCGCCGGTCCAGCAGGCTCAGTCGAGGTGCCGGGTTCGATGCTCGAGTCGGATTCGGAGGCAATAGAGTACGTGTGTCTACACACACACTTGTGACATACATGTACTGCGTGGTAGGCTTTTTAGGTTTGTCCTATCAAAAATGAATCGTCCTAGCACGCTCACCAGTGACAGTGTGAATTAACACGAGAGCGCCAGGATGTGTGAAGTAAGTGTAGACTGCGAGGTGTTCCGACTAGTTCGGGTGGTTCGAGCGTATGCTCAAGCGTGCCCGGGCGCTGACCTCGAGCTAGCGCGAGGGGACACCGTCGGCGGCGTAGGGGTATCCGGTGCCTACGGGCGCCGCAGCGCCGCTCAGCCCTGGGGCTCACCGCACCCGGTATGTGTCAATGTATTCCCCAACGTAAAAAGGCGGCAATCGAGCGCGTGGCTGGCTCAGTGGTGACAAGCTCAGATAAGCTGTGCATGTTGCGCCAGAGGTCGCGGGTTCTAGTCCCGCTCATGGCTGTTTATCTTTGTGTATTTCTATGAATAAAAGCTTTAAATATATAACATTTTTTATTTTCGCACTAACGCGTCGCGAGTAGTAATATACAAAGTAGACTTAACTTTGTATATTACTACTACACTATTGTTATTTACTGGCGCAAACTTCGTCTGCCTACTCCTACTTAACATGTAACTGGTAATATCTATTGGTAATATGCGTATCAAATGATAGGAAACCGAAGGCGCGATGACATGTACTGGGTAGCGAACACGAGCCTCGCGGACGTCGCCGCGTCAATGTTTCATCAAACGATTGCAGCTGCGACTGTATCTGCGGCGTCCCTATGACGTCGCATCTTATCTTTGTCTGCGGTCTTGCTCGCGTATTGTTATTTTTTATAGTATAAGGGAGCAAACGAGCAGTAGGTAATGCCGAGTTCTGACGGCCATAAACATTTGCATAATTGTTATGCTGTCGTGTCCCCCCCCCCCAGCTCCTTTCACTCCATTGGGCCGCAGGAAAGTCACAAACCGCAGAAAACAAGAAATGTTTCATGTGCGCCCGACGCGCTTGCAATGTAACGAGGACACTGTGCTCGCTCGTTATACACTCCAGCTATATATGTGACACTCGCGCGCTGCCCGCGCTGCGCCCGACTCGCTTGCAATGTAACGAGAACACTGCGCTCGCTCGTTATACACTCCAGCTATATATATGTGACTCGCGCGCTGCCCGCGCTGCGCCCGACTCGCTTGCAATGTAACGAGAAGACTGTGCTCGCTCGTTATACACTCCAGCTACGTATATGACACTCGCGCGCTACCCGCGCACCGCCCGACTCGCTTGCAATGTAACGAGGATGCTGCGCTCCCTCGTTATACACTCCAGCTATGTATATGACACTCGCGCGCGGCCCGCGCACCGCCCGACTCGCTTGCAATGTAACGAGGATGCTGCGCTCCCTCGTTATACACTCCAGCTATGTACATGACACTCGCGCGCGGCCCGAGCACCACCCGACTCGCTTGCAATGTAACGAGGACGCTGCGCTCGCTCGTTATACACTCAAGCTAAGCATATGACACTCGCGCGCTGCCCACGCACCGCCCGACTCGCTTGCAATGTAACGAGGACACTGCGCTCGCTCGTTATACACTCCAGCTATGTATATGACAATCGCGCGCTGCCCGCGCCGCGCCCGACTCGCTAGCAATGTAACGAGGACACTGCGCTCGCTCGTTACATATTACAGCTTTGTATATGGCACTAGCGGCGCCTCGCGGGTTCGCAGAACACTGTGACATTCCATACTATAAGCTTCACTCACTTAGGGGTATATCCCCACCATGGTTCAAGTCTTGTAGTGGCAGTGGGCACTTAGTAGCCTGAGGTGAACCCAGGCGAAGCCAATTGAACCGAGCTGCATCTTTACACCCCTCTTATTAGAAGAGGGGCTTAAAGATTTGGAGGAGGAATCGCCCTCGGTACCCCTCTTATAAGAAGAGAGGACCTAAGAGCAGCAACAGGTGACGTATTTGCGCACGGGGCAACTGGGCACTGTCCCAAGGTCGGTGGGGTTGTCCTGTAGTGCTGGACAACCCCGTCTGTGGAAGTGGACTTGGTCTCTTAGGGGGCTGACTAGCCGTCTAGGTGCCCTGATGATTGTTGTTCCGGGGCACCTCACCAAGGGCGGCACTTATGGTACTCGCGATGGTTTTTGTAGGTATTCGGCACTATCATGTGCCGCGAGTCCCACACACCACCGGACCCCACCCAGGGCCGGTGAAGGCGTGGGCATGGTTGCTTCGATGGGTATCTGTGTAGGACGGCCCGCAGGGAGCCGACGACTCAGTGTCACGATTGTGACGCGGCGGTGGACT
>JAFELO010000496.1:0-18581 GCA_017140195.1 Eumaeus atala
CACAATCTACACAAATGTATATTACCATATCCATGGACGCCGACGTGAGGCATTCCCCATCAAGTCGCCAGTAGTCTCACAATCTACACAAATGTATATTACCATATCCATGGACGCCGACGTGAGGCATCCCCCATCAAGTCGCCAGTAGTCTCACAATCTACACAAATGCTCCAGAAGCAGTCACATCCCAGTTCAAGTGATCATTAAGATGGATGCCATTACATGAAATATAAAGATTTTATTATACCTACTACAATCTATCTAGATTATCCAAATATATTTATCGACAATAATATACCTAGATCCAGTAAATAGCTAAGGAGCTGCATATATGCCCGATTAAATTATGAATTTATGAAAAAAGATATATGTGCGAGAAGTTCGTATACACGGTGAAACAGTTCTTTTATAAGCCGAGTCATTCGTACCCTCAGACTCCTCAAAACATTTTGAGCGTACCATATAGATATAACGTAACATTATAATATAATATACCATATCAGGTATAGTATACGATGCCATATATATCTAGTATATATAATGTGCGGATATAAATGCAAATCGCGGATGTTAATGCAACGCGTGGGTGTTAATGCAACGCGCGGACGTTAGTGCAACGCGTGTACGTTAATGCAACGCGTGGGTGTTAATGCAACGCGCGGACGTTAGTGCAACGCGTGTACGTTAATGTAACGCGGGGATGTTAATGCAACGTGCGGACGTTAATGCAACGAGGATGTTTAATGGTCATCGGTAGTCATCAAATGGCTCCTCTTGGCTCCTTTGTCGATCTGCGAGAAAAAATCAAACACATTAACTTAGAAGCCTTAACACCTTTTTCACCATTAATCTTTTTCCGTGGGGCACTGACGACTGCGCCCTCTTCTCCCTTGCGCCGTCACGTAGGAGGAAATTGCATTAAATTATAAATCTACGGGCAATCACGTTTTGTTTCCCACCCGCCAAACTGCTTGAATACACGCCCCACTCTTAATTAGAGAAAATTTAATGCTTATATAGATGCAGAGTCGACCATCTTAAGGTAACTTAGGCCGTGCGCAAACTGTTCAACAAATTAGTTAACTTTATTCGAATTTATTCCTCAAGATACTATATACGACGCGCGATATGAACAAAATATGGTGAGAAAAGTCGTGTGAAAAAGTATCCGGTTGAGGTTAACACCAGCGTTATGGTTCACCTCGCTTACGTCGCTTATATTGCGCACCTTTCACTTTAGGAAGACATTCTTTGGAGTAAATTCATCACATGGGTTAAAGTATTACTTGTGCAACTGTTATAATTGTTTCGATTTGCTTGGAATATTGGGAAACTTACCAATCAGTTTCAACTAGCTGGACGTCAGCCCGTTTTTCCACAAACCGATAACTAATTTTATAAGCTAATTAGTCCATTCTTTATACTGATAATTGATGACTGATTGGCGCAGTGGTAGCATAAGCGGGTATGCCTAGCGCATCGTGGGTTCGATGAATCACCTAAGTCATGGATGTTTCTGTAATATTTTTTTTCCCATTGTACGTGTGACACAATGTCAGAAAATACTGAGCACGTGATGTAATAACTTGACAGATAATTATTTCATTAATAAATTATTATTAATGAAATAATTATATGACAGCGATCTTCTCTATTAAAATTGAACTCAGTCGAGTGTGTGCTTGTCCTAAGTGTACGCTATTTATACACAGCCGTTGATCGGGATGTCTCGTTAAATCGGAGATGCGAGTGGTTCGAGGGACTACTTGATTTTTTTGAGTTTGTGACTCTATTAATGTTAAAAGCCGCTATACTTGAATGCGATGTTACATAATCCATTAGATAAAATCTAGGGATGTCATATTGGTATTGACTCTCAGAATTCTAAAAAATATGAAAAAAAGAGAAATATTGATTATATCTGATTTATATTCCGTAAATTTAAAAATATAAACATGATGAGAATTACAACAATAAAATGGAAGTCACGTATCTAACGAGATTAGTCATAAAATATTATTTTCCGTATTTAAAATTCTGTAATTTGGGTAAATTATTGCACCGTCACATTCACTGTAAACGATAAGGCTAAACAGCGAGTGGACTACACGAGTATTATTGTGGTATCAACTGTCATTTCTGAGATTGATGTCGATTGTCGTCGCAAATGCTTTGTTAGAAAAAATGTTTTAAGAATCCCTTAATAGAACATTTTTGATAGGTTTAACTAACAATGATATTTTAAATTATTGTTGTAATCTCATCCGCATCCCACATATAACGCTCACTCCGTGGTACACTCACGTAATTTCTATCCTGTTAGTCGTAGCGTCATTGAATATATAGTACAGCCTTCCTCGATAAATAGACTACTCAACACAAAAAGACTTTTTCAATTAAGGGCTAGTAGTTCCTGAGATTAGTGCGTTCGAATCAACAAAGAAACTCTTCAGCTTTATATTCGTAGCAGGTATGAGATCCTTGACGTGGCGGACATTGAAAGAGGCCTACATACAGCGCTGGACAGATAATTCATCATCATGGTGGTGGTATTGTATTATTTATTGTGATATTATTTATTGTGTTGTACTGTACTGCTGTATGGGTTGTGTCATATTTATTGTGATATTATTTATTGTGTTGTACTGTACTGCTGTATGGGTTGTGTCATATTTGTTGTGATATTATTTTTTTCTTACGTACCACACAACTGGGACTATGTAAATATAATTTTGTAGCGTGCCTTGTTAGCTGTCTTTTCTATATAGCATCTTTCTTTTTGGTTACGTTAATGGCAGTTAAAGGCAAACTCAATTCTGTTATGTATTAAGTAATATAATATCAAAGGAAAACATAAAAGCAAATCGATGCTCTTAGATAAAAATTATAAAAATGAAAATGTTATTCTGTAAGCGACCCGATATTTGGGTTAGACATATAATTTTATAAAGGATCAAGGTTATGGGACCCTATAATCGAAGAAAAATCTGGTGGGACCCGACGGGAATATATAATCGAGAGTGTCGCGTTCTCAGTGAGTCCCAAACTTCGACATGAGAATATTTTTTACAGAAATAACAAAGCTGCTCCGACTGGTTTAACATTTTATATTATCTTGTACCATAAAGATTTATGTCATTAAACTTTCATAAGATCATCCTATAATACAGTAAAATGATTATTAAACACATACATATATGAACAAACACTTACATTCGCTTGAAAATTGAAGGTTTGACGACCGGCTGGCTCAGTTGGTAACGTGGCGGTTAGTCCGCGTGTTACGCTAGAGGTTGTGGGTTCGAATCTCTGTGAATGGGTGTTCATCATGTATTTCTATAAGAAACAACTTAAATATATAAAATTTCTAAAATTAATGAGAAACATTAAATATATTTCTGCTATCTAGAACCTGTAACAGAAGTCTTTAGAGTTAGTTAAGGCTGCAGGGGAGAGAGCACAGAGGACTAAGACGAAGATTCGACACTCATGTCCCGATGGTACAATGTTATTAAAAGTAAATAAAATTGTGTAGGTTATTATTGAGTTGTTCCCATTAAAGCTTTGGTCACTTACTATTTCTTTAAGTATACGGAGGCAAAATTGCAGTCGCGGCCTTTGTATGACTGTCGAGGCCCGATGATATCCGAATAATTGTTATGCTGTATTTCCATCTCCTTTATCTCATAAGTGGGCTACTGGAAACGCTCGAACTACCCGAAAAGTGAAAACGCAGCGGTCACTGTGGCGGCATTGTGCAAGCGAGAGGCACCTCCCCGGTCGAGTCGGCCTTTCGCTTACGCTTTCCGTTTCACCGTATATCGAAAAACAACGATTTATTATAAATGTAACTTTAATATCACCAATTCATACATTCGTCTCAACTCTCTGCACAAATCCAACAGCAATATTTATCAGAAGCACTGACAATTAACTAGGTTTCTCCGAATCTGGAGACCATCTTAATCTTCCACTTGGCTGTGCTCCAAAGACCTAATTCGGACCTAGAACACGAGCTGGGAGCCAATTACCAAGATCGAAGTACCAGCTTTACTGTGGTTCAAATTTAAATAATTCTCATGTATAGCTAGAATAAACATGCAGCGTAATGTCCCGAAGGCGAAGTAAAGTGATGGATATGAAATGAATTACCTACATCCTCACTGGTACACGTTACATATAACACATCTTTACGCCTTCCCTAGTAGGGTAGGAGGAGAGTACGGAGCACCACATATCATGATCCTTACAGACCACATCCACATTCGTGACTCTGTTAATACAAACGCGCCGGTTGCGGACACTCTTAGCACCACCTTCGTATAGTACTTTACATAACCTACCAGGCCATTCGTATAGTACTTTACATAACCTACCAGGCCATTCGCAGCTTAGCTTGATTAGGAAAGCTTCTAGAAGAGCACTCAAAATATTCTTTCCTACGCCTGATTTCTCTCTGGTACTGGATGGGACGGGGAAGGTGCGGGGGAAGGGGCTAGTACACTCGTATCTCCACGCATTGATGTGATATAAATTACGTTTAGCTCATTGGCTCTTGTCTATAGTGATAGCCGCCGTAGCTCCGCTAGAAAGACTTCTTCTTCTTATAGGCTGACTTCAAAGTTCAGCTAAATTATACAGATTATTATAACTACTAACTCCATCGCGGAACCACATGAAATTTAATAAAGAGCATGTTAATATTGCTTAAATTTAATGAAAACAAACTTAAATCCACACATTTTTCATAACATTTAATCATGCGCAAAACAAGTTTATAAGTTTAACACTTTATCAGGCTAGTTTATTATGTGAACGAGACACAATTTATGCGCTAACTTCAGACTAACATCTGGGCTATACTAATATACGGGCTATATTTAGTTAGGGTCATAAGTTTCAAATAACTTAGACTGATAGTTAAGTTATGGGTCACTTATTGGACTAAATGTGTGTCCATCAGAAGATATTAATGACCTATCTCCATCAAAATACCGGCAAAATCAAATTGTATTAAAACAAGTGGCATAATTTAATACTCAATACTTTAATTACTTTTTTTACAGAATAGGGGGAAAAACGAGCAATCGGTGACTTTTTTACGACTAACATAATTCCACAACATCCACATAATTACTATGCCAATGGGTTTCCCTCCCACCCCCTCCCCCAATGGGCCACCGACTACTCATACCATGCTAGCCTAGTAATATGTGAGCTAGAGCTGTACCTACCCGGTCGTGCCGGCCCAATTCCGTTGCATAGGAGGATGTAGTGCCATGCATAGTTCATGTCACTACATTCATAAGTGAGTGAATTTCATGCACCATGCATGGCACTACAACCTCCTATGCAGCATGGGCACTACTTCTTCCTGAAGGAATCTTCCTAGTTAACAAAGCCTGGCTAAGTTGTAAAGGTATTGCAAATTCGGGGCGAGTGGTTTGTGTCTAACTTTGACTTTATTGGAGAGCAATGTTTTAGAGCTGCCCATCCATAGGAAGAGAGCATACAATGCAGCCGTTTTAGGCCAACACGACCGGGGAGGTAGCACTCGGTCAAGAAGTAACACCTTAAAAGTTATGGCTATACTGTCGCGTTTCTTGCGGTTTGTGTGTAGCTGGTTGGCCCGTTAGTGTGAAGGAAGAAACGCAGCTGCATATTATGTGGATTTTAATGGGCTGCAATAGTTTCAAAATGGCTCCGATTGTACGTTTGTCCGCTATGCTAGAAAGAAATATATGATCCCATAGTAACTTGTATTCACATTAGGGTACACGATATACAAAATATACAAAAGGCGCTTAGGAGTACATAAAATTGTGTATATTTGCACTTCCTGCAAGAGACAAACAAACAGACAAATCCTCAGAATTTGGCAACGCAAATAAGAATGGGGTGTCCCTTGTCAAAATGTCTGAGTGTTCAAATTCACCGCGGCGAGGAGGCGGCGAGGAGACGGCGAGGAGGCGGTGAGGAGACGGCGAGGAGGCGGCGAGGAGACGGCGATGGCGGTAATCAGCCGCTGGGCCACACAATGCCCCGTCAACGTTGGATTAAAACTTTCACGGGCTGTGCGGTGTAAGCGACTGACTTATCGATGCAACATGTTACTCAGGTTTTAGTGACATTTATATTTTAGGAATAGGTAGTGCCATGCTGCATATGAGGGGCTAGTGCCATGCATGATGCATGACAGACACTACATCCTACTATGCAACGGAATTGGACCGGCACTACCGGAGAGGTACCTCTCGGTCACATAATACCGCCGTAAAGTGACAGCGTTTTTCGCGCGGTTTCGAAGAAAGGTGGGCAACGCATCTGCGTAACAATCATGCGAATGTACATGGGCGTCGGTTGTCATTAAAACCCTCCGATTGCTCGTTTGCCCCCTTGCGCTATAAAAAAGAACATCAAGCTAACACGGTGAGGCAGATGTCCCTATGACCCACTGTATGGAAGAGCCTAGCTCCGCCTGCTGACACCGCTGAGTGCCACACTGCACCGCTGAGTGCCACACTGCACCGCTGAGTGCAACACTGCACTAGCTCCTGTCAGTCGCGTAATGGAAAGCGTTGCTTAACGAGACTTTTGATAACACCGCGTTTTAGGGTTTCGTTCTCTGGGTCGAGTGCTGTCCTTTTTATTTTCACTATGAACCTCTCAAAACCATCGGTGGTGTCTGCAAGCGAGGAAGACTGATTGTTGTTTAAAAACCAGCCAAGGGCGAGTCGAATGCCGAGGGTTCCGTTAGGCAAAAGCATCAACGTCTAACTATTACCCACGCACTTATACATAAACACTAGCCTCCCGGTAGACGTTGCTCTGTAATAAGTTGAATTTGATGCCATTGTAACGAGTAAACAAACACAAAAATGTTATGGTAATAAGCGCTTAACACTTAGAGGTATGAAAACTACATAGGAGTTGATTATAAGACCTACTGAATATGCATATAAAATTAGTAAAGCCCGGTAAGGCCGTTTCGGAGGAGTAAGGTAACGAACATTGTGGCATGAGAATTATATATATATATATTATTTTATTGACACAGATATATGTAGTAATAAATATACTGGACCTGACGCATTTAAACAGACCTTGAATGAAAATACAAGAATATTTTACAAGCTACTGTTAGAGCAGTGTATATGACGTGGTGGTTAGTCGCCGAACGCCATTACGCCAGAGGTTCGAAACCCACCTAGGTCGTGGATGTCTGTATATATATATATATACATCCACAATACAAACACATATAATTCGTAAAAATATTACGGTACTTATCACATGACTAGGCTAACATGGTGTGATAAGTCCACAGATATTGTAATTATTACTCTAAAATTACAGGAACCAAACGCATTTGAAAGTGTGGAAAAGTCGAAACGAAAATTATATAACAGCATCTCTTATCACTTACTCCACTCAAACCTGAGGAGTTTTAAATCATTTGGAGTGCGAAATTCTCGCAACTTGTCCACGAAGCGATTTATTTGAAGCCTTCGCAACATATTAGCGGCTCGCGGATGCTCGCTTCAGTAATTGTTACGAGCCTTTGTGTTATTTAATTAAAGTAAAACATCATCACCTGCTAAACATAGAGAAATTTGTCCCATTTTTATTTTCATTTACTTTGCTGACGCGGGGAAAGACATTTCGCGCCTTCACCGGGGTGGGGTCCAGTGGTGTGTGGGGCTCACGGCACATTATAGTCCCGAATACCCACAAAAACCATCGTAAGTGCCATTGTGCCACCTTTGGTGACGCGCCCCGGAACTTCAATTCGTGAGGGCCACTCGACGGCTAGACACTCCCAAAAGGGGCCGCCGCCTCGTCCGTAGAAGGGTACCCCAGGACGACCCCACCAACTTTGGGACAGTGCATAGATCAATGATCCACATGTTGCACGTGTGATTCTATCTCTTGCATTTTTCCTCCGAATATCAAATGTGTTGAAATTGATGACCTACATATTATTAATTACATTGGATTTCTCATATCTGTCATGGGTTGTCAGGGCTGTCATGTTGTAGCATATATCCGAAATATCTAGTGTAACTTCAGGAATAAAATTGTTTACGGATGAGATTTTTTACAATTGAGCAACATTTTAAACAAACAAAATTACCGTATTTATGCTATAATTTGGAGTCCCTAAAACAATCCATACTATTGGCAGTGAAGAATTTCCCCGTGGAGAAAGTTCGTGCTTCTACTGACAACTGGCCTCAAAGTTTAAAGGACTGTATCGCAGCCAATGGAGTCCAAGTCGAATAAGCTTTTTATATTTTTAATTGTTTTATATTTGTTTATTAAACTAAGACACTGTGAAGGTAATAAAGGGTATTTGTATATATATTTTTTTTTTTTGTTATAATGTTTATGGCAAGACTGGGTAGACATCTAAACATAGAACACGTTCAATTAGCCAAGCCTCGCAAACTTTTATTCAGCTTCATCATAATAATAACTAAAATAAATAAAAAGTATCCCCCTCCCTGTACAAATTAGTCAAAGGAATCGCAGAGTTATTTACAGAGCAAAAAAAACCTTCTGACTTACGAATGGGTTTTATCCCGCATCCCTTGGGAGTGCAGTAAAATTACGGAACAAACCCTTACAGTGCAGTTATTATAAACTGTACAGACACACTTTTAATTAAAAAAAACATACAAACGACTGGAAAGCAACTAACACGGCCCGACATGGGACAGATACGATACCGTTGAATCATCACTGGCCGACTCAATCAATCATAGAAACGAAAAAGTCTGGTTTGTTTAATTTCATATTTTGGATAGAAAGTAATTTCTAAGTAAATGCTCACAAAAATCGGACTGTGTATAATTCTAATTTAACTAAGATATTTTCGATTTATTTAAAAAAAGTTTGTTACTTTGGAGTTATTACCAAAAATTTCTTATGTACCTAATGACTGACTTCACTGTCGATTGTCTGTTAGCTATGAACATAAAAAATAGATTAATGCAGCACAAGTCTTATTTCAAATGTATGCATTTAATTAATTAAAGATTTATGTTATCATTCATTTATTACTCCTTACAATCATTTATATGTGTCTTTTTACAATTTCCAATGGAGAAGTCGTTAAATATAAAAGGTGTTCCGAGTATCTCGTATTGTTCAATAGTGAGACATTTTTAATTAAGAAAATCGGACTATTGTCATTCTGCGAGGGGCGGCGGACGGCAGTGTTCCATCAATGATCTTAGTCCCTTTGTTTCCAGCTTTGAGCAGTACATTAGAGGAATGAACAAGTGAATATATTTGCACTCAAACGTCCGCATTTAGCCGATTAAATATTTCAGGTTTAAAAGTTTGCCGCTAAGGTCCACCACTCCGGGTTAAAGAGCGATTTATATATATGTATAATGTACATTATGTTACCACTGTTGTTGCCTGTCGAATCACTTCGTACACGTTTCCCTTTCGAAAATATAAATTGAAAAATAAATAATTGTGGACAAAGTATATAAAGTTTATTTATTTGTTTGTTGACATGAATTTCTATCATGAAGTGATAATACATCCAATCAATTATACTACCAGACATATTATAACGACATTTTCACAGAAATATATAACTTTGTCTCTGCCTATACAAGGTTTGGACAAAGGTACATAATAATAAAATATTGAGTATATTTCATAACCTATATTTTATTTATAGAGTATATTTAATGGGTCTTGAGTGGCGTGATAGATTGCATGCGGGACGTGGGTGAAGGATATAGTAGGTGTAAGTATACGGGCAGGAGAGCTAAACTCTCAGATGAGACGCTTGGATTTATGAGGGAACGTAGAACACCCAAAGACGTTACGTCTGCCGATGTGAAGCTTTTTTCTAAGCGAATCCGCAAACCATTACGCCGAGACCTTCGCAGAATATGTTGGGTTGAAGGTTTTTGTGGAGAAACTTGGAAGCAGTCATCTGACAAAGTTCAGGACTGACTCTGGGGTTACCGTTTCATCTAAGCCTGGGATCTTATCTGAGATCTAAGCTTTCTCAATAGCAATTTGTATACATCGCACATTCCTCATCTCGATAACTTAAGCAACGATCCACGCGCAAGCCTAACATGACATTTGTCAGGAGATATACCGACGTCACCTTGAGTGAGATTAGTCTGGCTCTTGCGCATCTTAAAGAGGGAAACTTTCCGGGGAAGGACGGAATTACACTGAGCTTCTTAGAGCAGGAGCTGTATTAAGAGAGCTAAAAAATATTTTTAATTTCGTCCTTCAGCGGGGCGTATCTCCCAATGCATGGCTTGGACGTGGTGGTGTTTTTTTTTTTTTTAGGAAGGGTGGCAAATCACTTCTTTAAAGTTACATACCAATTTCACTTCTCAGCCATATTTACAAGTTGTTCTCAAGCGTTTTGGCCAATCGTCTCACGACAAAGCTTGACGAATTCCAGCCACCGGAGCAGGATGAGATTCGCAGAATATTTAGCACCAAAGATCACATTTTCACCATAAGGCAAGTTCTGGAAGCTTTACAGTGATGTCAGGTCAATTGGCGATACGTCGAAGTACTGAGAGCATTGCATAATGCTGATTTTATGTCCGTTCTGATTCCGGGAGGTCAAACAAGGCCAATCCAATTGCATCGGGGAATGCGACAGGGTGTTGTTATTTCCCCGATACTGTTCACTAATGCTTTGGAGGACGTCTTTAAGACTTTAAACTGGACAGAATTCGGCATAAATATTAACGGCGAGTACCTCTTACGTCTTAGTTTACGCCGACGATATCGTTATATTGGCCGAATCGTTGAAGAGTTTGCAGGAAATGTTGAACAGCATAAATGAATTCTCCCGACGTGTTGGCCGTACACGTTCTCCCCAGGCCGTTCAATGTCGATGGTGCTATTCTCAAAGTCATAGATGAATACGTCTACATCGGGCAATTATTTACGTTTTGATATAAAACATTTCACTATTGAGCCTTTTGCCCCGCTACCGGCTCTTTACTTCGAAGCCACGGTTATTTGTTGCTCACGGAATGCCATTAAGAAATTAAGGTTTTTTAACTGAAACAAAAGAGACACGGCGCAGCTCCGCTGAACTATGCTCGTTCCGAACTGACATCTTTGTTCATAAATTATAAAGACATTTTCTTTTTTATTATTGTGTAATAAAATAAAGTAGACAGGATATATATAATAAATTTGTTCAAAAGACAGAAATTATTCGTATGTCTTTTCTAGTAGGTACACAATCAGTATGTTCTCTCATGGTCTAAAACTTCAGAATCATCATCACCCAGCCAGACTGATGGCAATTACCTCAGCAAACAAAACTAGAATAAGAAGAAGGATAAATATTCAAAGTATGTCACAGTGCGAATATAAAATCAGTAAAACCCACGACACCATTGATTCCACTACGACAATGCTAGCTGAGTGTGCGCTAATCTTTTCATTAAAAAGCGATTATACGTTGCACGAACGCGCTAATAGCTACAAAGCGGGCATTGTTAAGTAGCGTGAGCGCTACTCTTACTAACTAAGGGCGATTTTCGCACGACCTGACTGCAACGTCAGTGAGGGCGCTGCAGTGCCGTCGCACAATCCTGACGTGGCGCGATGACATTTCAATTTGAATTCTTGTAGCGAAATGTTATGAAAAAAGGTCTTATGGTGTTGAATCATTTGAAGTGTGATCAAGGGAACGGATAATCGCAATAAACAGCTACGCTTTGTTATTTCGCAATGTGTTTTATGTTTCGGGGGAATTTTATATTTCTTTTGTAATGCATTTTGTTGGGGATTATTTATAGTGGACGGTTACCTGACATCTCTTTCTTCCTTACTTGCTTATACAATTGGTGATTTCTCGTTGTCATTTAGTACGGAAATCATGACTTGGAACTTCTTCTATTGGCTTATGTTGCATAATTTCTTTTTATTCATTTTTTTTGATGATTTACTTCATTCATCGACGAGGAAAATTTACTTAGTATGAGTTTACGATGGTCTAGAAATTAGGGAGAGTCTACCAGGTACTTAATATACTGTTAAACAACTACTTAATATAATCTTAGAAATATATAGTATAAAAGACATGAAAATAACTGCATTGGGATTAATAGAGAAAACTCGAGAAGTTATTCGATAAACCATATTGGATCATGTAGGAGCTAGTAAGCTCCCACTGATATTACACAGTAATTGGAAACTAAGCTTTAAATCTAGAATTTTATAACTACAATACAATCTAAAGGTTAAACTTTTGGATCATCCATTTCAATTCATCTAAAATATAGGGAATTTGTGTACAACATTTGTAAACTTTGTAGTCATGTCAAAGAATCATCGCGAGATCATGCCAAGGAAGGCTGACACGACACAGGGATTGATTCACTCTTAAATAACACGAGGTCATGTTTATGCATTTTATGAATTATGACAGTTCCAGATGATCCAGAATTTTTAAAGATAATTGTGTAAATGAAAGTAGCAAATATTGTCTGAAAAAAACAAATAGGAATGATTCTCAGAAAATCGGCTTCTAGGCAAATTAGAGGACAGATAACTGAATTAAAGTATAATAATAATAATGAGAAAACCTTTATTCGATTCGAAACAAACATAATAATTTAGGATTAATTTAATATAACATAATTTTAACAAAATAAGTATATATTTGTATTGCAATAATTGGTTAAATTACAAATTGGATAATATTAATTTTAAAAGTGCTTGTATTGGAGTTTAAATAATATCTAATAACAAATTGTAATATAGAGTTATTATAACGGACCGGGGGTAATCTACCGGTCTGTCACGGCACATTGCTTGAGCCGATAATGGCAAGTTAAAAACAAAAAAGTATCTACAACGGAATGTTATTTTTTTCTTGGCATTTTATGAAGGTAGTTTCCATGTGATTTCGTCTGTGAAATGTCGACAGATATCAAATTGACAGACCAACAGAGAAAAGTCGACAGATATCTGTATTAGAGATGTTCAAAATATATTTTTTAATATTAATAAATATATAAATATTGCGTAATCCTAACATACAAATACATATCACGTACGCAGACGCGTTGTAATTATGGCAGAACTCTGTCGCCCATGTACTGGCTATCAACGCATGAGCGACTGGTGCAATGGCCGCACGGCTCATAGGCTTTGCTTATTATATTATAACTGCACCAAATTTAGGAGTACATTTTGTACAATTACTGCTGAGTGCCACTAACTTCGAAAGTATTGCTAATACTCTGATTCGGGTAGCATAGTCTTTATATTAACTAGCTGCGTCGTGCGGCTTCTACCGGGTACGTATCCATTTCTTCATACAAACTTGTAACATCTATTTATTTAGGCATGAAATTTTATTCTTTTGTAGGATGTTATCCTTATTATCGCAGAAGTCTGCTCGTGTTTACAAAGTTTCGCCTTTGTTAAGTTGTTTCGGCTACGCGATGATATATATGTCAGTCAGTGAGTCGGGACACTTTCGACGACACTACGGAACAACAGAAGATAAACATTTGTGAAAATATAATTGTATAGTTTATGATATATACATACTGTTCACGTATTGGAAGTGACTAAATGGATGGCGTGCTTGTTCCCTCCCTCGCTCGCGTGATACCAATTACTTCACTACCGGCTGCTAAACTCATTACTCGGTGGGCAGGCATATGCTTCTCGATACACTATTGTAAGAGCCAATAAATTGTAGCTCGATGGAGCTGGCACGACCGAGGAGGTAAACCTCTGTCGCATAGCAATAGCGTGAGGACGTCTATGACGTGTTTTGCGCGGCTTGCGTACGGACATTGGGAGGAATTATGTTAAGGAGACTAGCTGGCAACAGAACCTCTGATTGTATGGATTTGCAAATTATGTACTATTGCCAATTCGCTCCAGATGGAACATTTTTCTTACAGAAATATTCTCGCATCGCTTCAACGAATTGTGGACTGACTTGCTACAAAATTGAATGAATGAATGAATGAAATATTCTTTATTGCGTACAATATGAAAGAAAAATATGCAATCGATGTATAAAGTATGATACAAATTAAAATATAAATGCACACAAAGGCGGCTGCCTTTGTGTGCATTTATATTTATTATTATTTTAAAGTAATCTCTTCCAGATAACCCAAGACTTAAAGATAGGAAATTACTAGGGTGGATCTAAAAGTGCGTGGCCTAACCTACATGGAGCTATAACATCTTTTTAAATCTACCGTCATTTGTTAGTATGTGTCATATTGATTTATTGTGCGCAGTTTCATTCCGATACTGCACAATATAAATCTTCTGTGATTATTTGTTTGAGAAATCATTAAGTATCTCAATAAAAAGGCCTATCACCAAAAGACATCCATCAAGATATGGTGAGCACTTTGGGGGAGTCTGCTCCATCGTGTTCCAGTGTCAAGAAGTGGGTAGCTGTGTTTACGCGCGGTCGTGAGAGCATTAAAGATGATCCTAGGAGTGGAAGGCCTCCATCCTCTACCACGAAAGAAAACATAGATAAAATTTGTGATCTCGTTCTGGGTGACCGACGTTTGACCATTGGTAAGATAGCTGAGATAACAAACATTAGTTATGGCTGCGTGCAACACATAATAACGGAAGAGTTGGGGTTCCATAAGGTTTATGCTCGCTGGGTCCCGAGGTTGATTTCAGCTGAACAAAAACGAGTTCGATACACAATTTCGCGAGACTGTCTGGAACTTTTCGAGACTGATTCCGAAGACTCTTTTTGTGTAGATTTGTTACCATGGATGAAAGCTGGGTTCACCACCATACTCCTGAATCAAAGCAACAATCTAAACAGTGGAAAAGATCATACTCTCCTACACCGAAAAAGGCTAAGGTCGTTTTGTTGACTAACAAAGTGATGGCTCCTGTTTGGGATGCGAAGGGCATTATTTTTGTAGATTATTTACCGAAAGGTCAAACTATAAATTTTAGTTATTATTGTAACTTTTTACGAAGACTCCGGGAAGAAATAAAAGAAAAAAGATCGGGAATGTTGCGTAAGAAATTTTGTTTCATAAAGACAATGCACGTGTTCACACTTCGGTTGAAACAATGTCTGTAATCCATGATTGTGGCTACGAATTGCTGCCCCACCCACCTTATTCGCCGGATTTAGCCCTCTCGGATTATCGTTTATTTCCAAATTTAAAAAACATTTGGGTGGCTCGAAATTTTCGACCAAAGATGAGGTGATAGTCGCAGTAAACCATTATTTCGCCGACCTTCCGGAATCTTTTTTTTTTTCGAGGGAATAAACAAGTTGCAGGTCAGGTGGAAGAATTGTGTTGAACTAGATGAAGACTATGTTGAAAAATAAAAATAAATTTAGATCCACATTTCTTTCATTTTCTTGGTCGGGCTTAGAACTTTTAGATCCACCCTCGTACATAAAATAAGTGTAGGTAGGTACCCAAAATAAAACGATATATTAATAAATAAATAAACAAAACAAATACATAAATTGCATACACATAATACATACATACACATACATACCCATGTACATACAAACATATATAAAATAAATTATACATACCGATGATTCTTGTTTAAGACAAAGATAAATTAATACCATTGAACACGAATAATGCAATTAGAAGTCACTAAACTTTAAGTAGGTACTTTTATGTTTGACAGTTCAAATAGTGATTTTTTACTAATGTTTTAAAGTTGTCAATAATCTTTGCGCGCTTAACGTGGATAGGCAATGCATTACGAAGTGAAATTGATCGAATTGTGAATGATGACTTAAAATGTTTAGTATTATAAACAGGTATTTCAAGAAGTGGGTTGCCAATTGATCTCAACTCTCTACAATCGGACGTACGAAATGTAATTTTTTCTTTTAAGTATACTGGCGTTCCAGGGTCATATAAAATGGAGTACAATAGTATAACCATCCGGACATTACGGAGAGCAGGAACCGGTATCCAATCGAGTTTCAAACGGTATTCAGTTATATGCTCATATTTGCGTACGTCGAAGATAAATCTAACGGCCAAATTCTGAAGACGCTCTAGCTTGTTAAGTTGTTCCTCGATCAAGTTTATGAACGAGGTGTCTGCATAATCAAATATTATGTAGTAACGATTCAGAAATTGTTATTTTAGTACAGATAGGAAGTAAGTTACATAGACGTTCTAAAGATTGCCACGACGCAAAAACCCTCCTACCAACTTCCTTGATGTGATGTGTCCAGTACAGGTGTTCGTGTAAATATACACCAAGGTTTTTTACGGATTTAGAGAAGGGAATTGTTATTCCGTTTAAAATCACCGGCGGAAGCGTGCTCCTGTCAACCCTGGAAATCACGCCGGGACTACCAATAATAATTGTTTGAGTTTTAACAAGATTTATCACTAGACCATGCCATTTACTCCACTGAGCTATTACAGCCAAATCTTTAATTATGGCATCAATAGCCGAGGGCAAAGCGTCTAAAGTTGACCGTGCATAAATTTGCAGGTCATCGGCGCACAGATGAAAGGAGGAAGAAATAGATAAAGTTATGTTATTAATGAAAATAGTAAAAAGAAGAGGAGACAACACACCACCCTGTGGAACACCGGCAGCAACCGGGGACCAACCTGAAAATTTCTCTGCGATTTTTACTCTCTGTCGGCGTTGCACGAGGTAGTTACAAAGCCACTGTATCACAGAAGAAGAGAAGTTTAGTGAGTGCAACATACTAATAATGATATCATGATCAATTCAATTAAAAGCATTACTAAAATCTAAAAGTGTAAATACAGTAAGCTGTTTATTGTCCATGGCATAGCGAATGTCCTCAACTTACTGATATTAATCATAGCAGTAGTATGTCCAGATCTGAAACCCGACTGTAAAGGGTTTAAGATGTTATATTTATTTACATAATTTGTGAGCTGATGGTGTACTAGACGTTCTAAGACCTTTGATAGAAATGATAACACTGAGATAGGACGATGATCAGTCACCAATTTTGTTTGAGTGCACTTGGGTAAGGGAATAATATTAGCATCTTTCCAAGCAGTCGGGTAGCCGTAGCTTATAGAAAAATTAAAAATATGAGTAAAAACAGGGGCCAGGATTAACTAAAACAGGAATAATCATTTTATGACTTATACCATCTACTCCAATGGCTTTCGATGATATGGACATAGCATGTTTCTTAGTTTCACTTATGGAAAATGGGATAATAAAAAAAGAAAGTTGAAAGTTAGAAGATGGCACGACAGAAAGATGATTAAGAATGTTAAATTTTTTTATTGGATTGACGTAGGTGACGGAAGATGAAAAATGCTGATTTGGAGTATCTTTGTCTATGACATTGGAATTACTAGATTCTGAGTTTTTACTAACTCCAAGAGTTTTAAGAAATTTCCATATTTTATGTGGGTCAGTTTTCTCGACAGATTCATGAATATGTCGTCGCTGAGCATCACGGCACATTCGATTATAGCGGTTTCTTAATGTAGCGTATTTTGCTCGATGCTCGTTGGAACAGCTTTTCTTATATTTTGCTTTGGCAGCACGCTTTAATTTATTAATATTTTTATATCTTTTGATAACCATGGTGCTGGCAGATGTTTAAGTTTTACCGGCTTTATAGGTGCATGTTTATCATAAAGTTCGATAACAAGAGAATTAAATATTTGTATTTTATCATCTATTGTATCTGCTGAAAAAACCAGGTACCAGTCTCTGAGCATCATTTTTCAAATCATTATTATCTAAAGCTGAAAAGTTGCGCTGTAAGAGAATTTTGCGCTTAATTTTTTGTGGCCTTATATTATATGTGATGTAGATAAGATCATGATATGAGAAAATATCTGCCGAACACTGACCATGTGCCGTTACGTAATCGGGAGGGGACACAAATGTTAGATCAAGTAAAGATGGAGTGCACCCAGGAAGGGAGTGGGCAGGGTTAAGTGGAAGCATGTGGATGTTACAGCCATCCAAAATGGAAGCCAGTTTTTTTGACCGATGGTCACCAAGCACACAAGTATTAAAATCGCCCATGAAAATTAAATGTGAATAATTGGGGGAAAATACTTCAAGGATGTGCTCAAAGGGTGGGAAGTAGTCGAAATGAGGAGAAGGACAATAGAAAACGCCAAGAAGAACCTTATGATAAAATGATAACTGCACTTCATTAAGTAGATATTCAAAAGAGTTTCCTGCTGGTTGTGCTCATGAGCTGACAACAGTAAACGGAATATCATATCGAAGGTAAATAGCAACGCCGCCACCGCCCTTCCCCATACGATCGTTTCTTATTAATTTAAAGCCAGGAATTTTATAACAAGTGGATGCGAGGCAAGGTTTTAACCACGTTTCAGACACAAGAATGGCACCAATATTACCAGCATAAAAAGAAGCAAGTATATCAAAATAATGCGCAGGTATGCACTGAGCATTAATATGGATTGCATTAAATTCCCTAGAGTTACAGAAAATTTACCCTAAATTATTTTTAAGGGATAAACACGTAGCACTCTGGAAGCTGTCATCGCTACTTCGAGATGACATTGAAAAAGAGTCGGACGGATCAT
>JAFELO010000496.1:18638-34846 GCA_017140195.1 Eumaeus atala
GAATTATATTTCACAATGAACAAGAAGTAGTAAATAGTTTTTGAACGAAATGTTTATTATGAATTTTACATATCACAGCACTTACGTCAATATGACATTGAATATGAAGACGTTAGTAAAATCTTTTTCAAAATATTTTATCATAAGTTAAATAATTGTTAACTTCACTTTTTTCTCCTTTTCGCTAAAAGGTTAGTGAAAAGGAGAAAAAAGTGAAAAGAAATACATTATTTGAAAATTATAAATATTAAAAACCTATTAAACTATTAAAAACTGGCTAAGAATGTACATACACAGCCAAAAAATCTACATCTAACTATAAACTAGTACATGTAATGGTTTTTAGAATGAAGAACTAGAATGAAGTTAATATCTACTATCGATCGTAATTAGTAGGAGTAAAATTAATTTCTCTTAACTGGTTTCCTAGTTCTTGCATTTGTAGGTGTAGTAATTTTCTTCTCTTTTTGGCTTTGTGCAACCGAGGTAGCAGGAGGACTTCACATTGGACACGGTATGACATCAAGGTCTGCTATGCACATAATACGGCATCGTGAGCCATCCGGTCCTATAACTATAATATAACCATCCTGTGTACAACACTTGGACATCCCAAAACATTGCCTAGCCACCATAAAGACATCATGACACCTTTTTGTAAGGAACTCTGATAATGTTATTCCTGTTTGTTTCAGATTAGTTTTAGCGTTCCATATCACACTTCTGGTCTTCATGTCACAAAACTTGATGAGAATGCCTGGGTCTAGGAGTGTTAAGTTGACCCAACCGATGACAATGTTTAATTGAGGAAGATGCATTAAAATCAGAGAGTTATAAAGAATTTGTTACCATATCTGACACAGCCATGATGGGGTCCTTCTCGTCCTCTGTATGCCATGTACCAAGAGAATTTTTCTGCGACCTCTCATTTCCATCTCATCATCATCATGCATGTTTGAAATTGCCTCAATCTGAGACTGTAGAGATATTAATGCGGACATGACAAATTCTCTGAAGGTGTTAAATTCTGAGTGCAATTTTGAGCTATGACTTACAGATTGAGATGTAGTTTGCTGAAGATCACGTTGAACTTGTGCCATTTTTGTGTTGAATAGCTGAGTCATTTCATGCATAGACTGCTTCATGGCATCCATTATAGTTCAGTGCTCAGTTGTTCAGTTGAAAGTAACTGATTAAAGATTTGAAATTTTGAAGTGAAAGAATACCAGTGAGTGATAAATAATTTATAGTTTAGATAAACACTGGTAGGCTTAGGTATATATTTTACATATTATTTTATTTAAATCTCATAAATAGACCGTTAAATATTGTTTTAAATAAAGAGCAAAAACTTTTGGTATTTCCTTTTATGCGCCTACCCACCAACAAAACTGAGATCGCAACGAACTTCTCAGAAAAGAAGGCTCTCAATATACACTAACCATTGCCGAGCAATTCCGCATTTACGTTACTAAATCCAATATACGATCAGTCCGCCCTCGAGTTGCCGGCAAACACGAAACAAGATTACATCGCAAGTCCCAGCTCCGCGATATCGTCAAACGTCACTTGAATGTTGTTGAGGTTGAAAAAGATAATCACAGGCGACGACTGTCCCCCGCGGCGGAGAGCACTTCAAGTAATAACAGAGGTGTGCAACTGTGACCAGTGTCGCTGCCGCCCCTGCTCGAGCTCGATGTCGACTAGTGATGGGAAATAAGGGCATTTCATTTTTTCGATTGCCTAACTTGGAATATACTCAGTACATCATTAGTTTACGTGGTAAATGAAAAATAAGAGTAAAATCGTTTGAAAAGTCGAACGTAAAGTTTTGTAAAGCGTAACGGTTTGTGCATGATATGAAGTGAAGTGTTTCTTCATTGCTTAAAGTTCTAAAGAGATATCCGCGAGTCTATAATTTTTATCATTCTTAAGAGATAAACTACAGTTATAGCTGACATACGAGTGATTTATGTCTACATGGACTTGGTAGCTGTTTGTCTACATGATCTATAGCAAAACGCTACGGTGTTCGTTTGGTTTATGAAATCTTGAACTTCCGCCTTCCAAGCATCGCAATTTATATTACGTCGCTAAATAATATATATAAGTCAATTCAAACAGTAGTATTTTTCATTAATTGTTTAGGTATTATGCATTAGTTTTACAACATAGCGCCAGTGCCACTGCTGGTCATCTCCACAGAATCTGTGGGGGGTTACGGGCATCGAGGCGGACCTCATAACCCGGGTTGGGTCGCAAGGGGACGACTATCCCCTCGGTAATGGGGCCGCAATAATTTGTGGTTTTGCCATCGTGGCTTATTGGCTCAGGGGAATGTAGGCCTGTTTAGGGCCTGTGTGTTGTGACTGTGGTGAGTATTGGGTGTGTTATGCATGCGCATGTGTGATCCTCGTCCGGATCGCAGTCCCTAGTCCGCTTGGTGGATCACGGGAGGGGGGGGGGAGTTCACGTGGATATGGTCGAGGCCAGGTCGCGTAGATGAGCATGCGATCCATTGTCTGCCCTATTGAACATAGCGCTCGACAATCGAAGCACAAACTCATCCAACGACTCTATCCGCAAGTCATGCGCGATCACATTATTGCGGACGTAGCGACCGGCCCCCGTGATGACCCGTAGGGATATATTTTGCTGGGCTTGCAGGCGCTGGGCCTGGGAGGTTGGCGCGCATCATGCGGGGGCGGCGTACGTGAGGCGTGACCGGATATATGTCTTGCAAATCCCCAGTTTCGTCCGTGTAGGAAGTCCGGACGCTAGTACCGGCCACAGCAGAGCGCGGGCTGTTCTCGCCTGGTTGACCGCTCGGTCCACCTGCGAGACCATCCGCAGCGCGCGGTCGATACTGCATCCGAGATACACGACTGGGGATTCCCAAGACACATCTTGGCCTCTAAACTTTAACCGCCCCGGCATGGAGAGCCTCTTGCTGACATATAGCGCCGTCGTCTTATCCACGTTGACGGACATGCGCCACCTGTCGAGCCGCTCCGGCAACCAGTCCAGCATGCGCTGCATGCGCCCAGTTGCGAATTCCGGCTTTCGGGAAGTGGTAACGTATGCACTGTCGTCGGCGAACAGCGCGAGCATGACATCCGCCTCACCCTCACCCGAAGGATCATTGAGTCTGGGGATGTCGTTGGTGTAGGCCGCGTACATGCAAGGGGATAGGCAACTGCCCTGTGGCACTCCGGTACGTATGGCCTTCACCGAGGAGTGCCACCGCTACCCGGAAGGTCCTACTTTCCAAGAATGACGCCACTAGTCTCACAAACGCCAGCGGGACGCCGGCGTCCACCAACTTGTACAAGAGACCCGGGTGCCACACCCTGTCGAAGGCTTACTCCATATCGAGAAAGACTGCGACAGAGTGTCTCCCCTTGTTCATCTCTACAGACAAGTGGTGGATCACCCGTGTCAGTTGCAACGTGGTCGAGTGGCCGCTCCGGAAGCCGAACTGTTCATCCCTTATGGGAATATACAGCTTCAGCCTCCGAAGCGAAGCCTCTCGAACAACTCGGCGATGTGGGACAGCAGCGTTATCGGCCGGTAGCTTCCAGGCAGGCTTCGGGGATTGCCCGACTTCGGCAGAACGATGACCCTCCCCTCTTTCCAGGTCTCCGGAAACTGGGCCGTCCGGAGAATGCCATTTGCGATCTGAGTGAGAGCCACGGCTGCTCGCCTAGGCATCATCACCAGCGCTGTGGGGGGGATGTCATCGAGGCCTGGAGCTTTGCGCCTCGAGAGGCGAAGTGCAACTTTCCGCAGCTCAGAGGGGGAAATGAAATCGTTCCCGCTGAGTGGCGAAGTCGGGCTCTGGAAGAGCTCTTGAATGCGGCACTCCACCTGCTCGTGATGCTCTGCGAACGACGGCGCCGTTGGGTGTGGTGAAAGCTGCGTGCGTAGATGTGATGCGAGCACCTCTGCGCGAGCCTGCGCTCCGTAGTGTTTAGCGCCTGTGGTGTCTAGAAGTGGAGTGATGGTGGTCTTTGGCCTCGTGAGATGTCTGTTTAAGGCGTGCAGGCTGGTGTCGTTTTCGCTGGCATGGAAGACTGTACTCTCCCAGCCTGCTCCACGACACTCCCTCACCTTCGCAGACAGTTCATCGGCCAGCTTGTTGAGTTGTGCTTTGATCCTCGGACAGCGGGTACGGGCCCAGAGTTTCCTCATCTGGCGTTTCCTCTGCAGGTCCGCCAGTAGGCTCGGGGAGAGCTCACCCAGCCGGCGCGCTGTCCCCGGTACAACGGTGGTCGCCGCCGCCCGCGCATCAAGCATCGCAATTTATATTACGTCGCTAAATAATAGTCAATTCAAACAGTAGTATTTTTCATTAATTGTTTAGGTATTATGCATTAGTTTTACAACATAGCGCCATTTAATCCCTAAACCCTCCCATTACCATGACGGCAATAAAGAAAACATTGACATTCTAAAATATGTAGTGTTATTACGATGAATACATACATAAACATGGTGAAACTTTGACAAACAAAATCATTACGCAACTTTTATAAAATTGAGAGAGCAAAACAATTTCGTTTTATAAATCCGAACAGATTACTGAAATGCTATTCTTAATTATGTAATAATAGCTTTGCCATGCTGTGTTCATTTTTCGAAATAAAAAGCAAGCAAAATGTTATTCCAAATTGTTGTGTATATGTGTACCTTTCCTGTTGATGCGGGGAAACGCATCTAAGGCTGATTTTAGCCTCACGCCGACGGCACGCGCACGGTGGTCAGCGCTGATAGCTACGCGTCCGTACGCGTCGCGCGTCGGCCCCGCGTAGCTGTCGGCGCTGACGATCGCACGAGCGCCTCTGCGTTCAGTGAGCGTTATAGTTACAAGCGGAGCGGACGTCGTCAGCGCGTACAGTCATGGCGAACCGCGAAGTGGATACTGGTTATGAAACAGCTAGACGTACTGATGAATAATTATATTATGTTTAATTACTAATAATATGTCATTTATGTTATTTTTTTAGTGTTACCTACAATATGAAACATAACAATAATAAATACCTATGTTGTTTTCTTACCTATACTTTGCCATGATTACACATAATTATAAAAAGAGTAAATATGTTTCTTCTTACCTTAAAGTCACCATTAGTCGTTCAATCGGTAGTACTTTTGCCAGAAGTTCGTCAAAATTCTAGTTGACATTCGAAAGTAATTAAAGAATTTACTTTCGTCAGCCCTCAAAGTGCCACTTAACAAGACAAACTCTCCTGCAACGGCTCTCTGCTCAATCAATGGATGAACATGGAGTCTTTATTTTCGTTTTTCGTCGCACGTTTTTATTTTTTTGGGATACATAGTACAAACCAGCAATAATTAATACACTCCGCATTCTGTCGTCGTCTGTACGTTAAGGTGGTCAGTACGAGACTAAAACGAGCCACGCTGAGCCTCAGCGCTGACAAACAACGCACTGAGCTATGAGCGCTGAGGGTGAGCGTGATACTAAAATCAGCCTAAGTGCCTTCACTGGCCAGTTCCGTCTTTGGTGAGGTGCCCCCGAACAACAAATCACCAGGGCACCTCGACGGCTAGTCAGCCCGCTAAGTGACCACCTCCACCTCCACAGATGGGGTTGCACCACACTACAGGGCAACCTCACCTACTTTGGGACAGTGCAATGGGATGAGGTTCCCACCCTCGTCCCTTACACCGTGCGCGCCTGATTTTTCTCTTTTGTACCCTCTTCTAATAAGAGGTACAAAGAGCAGCAACCTCCTCGGTTCCATTGGCTTCGCCAAGGTATCTCGGAAAACCCCAGCCCCTGAGCCCCATCGCCATGCCCAAGGCTTGAACAATGGACCTCACCATAGTCTTTATCAATATGTGTACCTAATTAATTAAAGTTCGTTTACATTTCTTTTTCGAGTATTAACATATTTTTCATTTAATGGATTTTCGTCTAATGGATTATACAATCTTTGGTATTTGTAATATTATTGGGTCTTTATTTATTAGATCTTATATACTATCAACATAGGATATAAGATCTAATAATTATTAAAAATATAATTATTATCGATAACAGATCCCGTACATCTCTAGTCCAATGTAACATTTGATGTTTGTACTTTCGCTTGATTTATTTCTTACGTTGTTACAACTTTCGCTCGTTTGTTATGTTTCTCTGTTTACAGTGACGTTGTTTATTGGTACTGCGTCGTCCGCCACCAGCTCTCCGGAGAACTTCACTTCATGAAAATAGACTATGTAGTGATATCATGCAACAGCTGAAGGCACCTTTGATATCTCGGCTAACCACAAAGTAGCTTGTGACAATTAAAATAGGATTGATTTGAACTCGATGCCGTTGGGTTAAAGAAGACTTACATTCAGAAGATTATACGACATATCCCGTGGTAGCGTACGTGGGTATACTTCTGGCACCTATAAATATCAGCATAAATGTTATGCTGATATTATAATCTTCTTTCCTCCATTGTGGACAGCTCGAAACACCGTACGAACACGACAAGGTAGTTGTCACTTTACGCCAGTAATATGTGAGTGAGAGGTACTTTCCCGGTCGTGCCGGCCTAATGCAGCTGCAACGCACATAGCAGCATAACACTACCACTAACTAAACAGTATTTTTAACGGAAGACATGCTGCATTGCCACAGAACATAATACCGCCCCGAAGTGACATCTTCAGACTAGCGTTTCGTGTGGTTTATGAGTAGCCGGTGGCCTATTGTAGGGGAGAACGAAAGGAGGGCAACACTTCAGCATAGTAATTATACGGATGTTAATGGACGTATAAAAAATATAAAAAAAAACTATTAATGTATTAACCAAATGCGTCTTCCTCAGAGGACAATGCAGTGATAATGATTAATTATCATAAAGTGTGATAACGAGGCTCGCGCCTATTGTAAGTAACAACGGATACGACTCCGCCCGGAGCGCTTCGGTTTCGTCAACTTTAACAATATCTGTCCCGAGCTCGGGCAGCTCGCGACATTCGGGGACACATAACTACGACGCGCTATATCTCGTTGGATAAGGGATGGGATGTTATGGCGGGTTAATCGTTGTACTTTTATTTATTTGCTAGCTGCGACTCGCGATTTCACCTAGTAACGATCCATGCTTTAATACAACCTCCTTACTTTCTTTCGTGAAAAACTTTCTGAAATAATTTCTGATCGGAAGTCTTGGTCTTGGAAAACTGCATCGCAGATCCCATGCCAGACCAATCAGCATGCCACAAGTGATATAAAAAAAGGAATAAACTTTTAATTAATTTTTCACGTTAAATCCATGTATTTAGTCAGGTCAGGCCATAAATTTATAAATAAAAATACTGTATTATTTCTATTTTCATTAATTTGGACCACGTGTTGTTAACGGGGCCCAAAAATACCTTGACAACTTTCAGTATTGCAACAGAAATGAAAAATGGTGTTCAAATCACTTTATTTGGGCACACCTCGAGGAGTTGCTAGTGTCTCTTAGGGGACCGGAGTCCTCGAAAATAGAGGGGTTCATACAAGCTAAATCAACCCCTTCCTACGTCGAGATCGAGGGTGGCAGTGGCGACATTCCGGCTCTTACCCAACATAGGAGGGCCTAGCACCGCTTTCGGAATGCTACACTCCAGAGTTTGTAGGAGTAGGGCCTTATACGGGGCCCCTGTATGGATAGATGCCCTCACCGTAACCAACAAGCTACACCTGAGCAACGCACAGAGGGTCATAGCGGTGAAGCCTATACGGGGGTACTGTAATGTCTCCTGGGCGGCAGCGACAGTTCTTGCCGGCGACTCGCACTGGGAACTTGTGGCAGTTATGCTCACTAAAGTTCTCAAGAGAAGAGGACACTGGGCGAGCATTTGTCACGGGAGGAGATACAGTGTATAGGCCGGCGAGGAAAGGAGGCGCTGATGAGGAGGTGGCAGAACCTGGCACAACCGACGTATTAGTTCAGTGTTCAGCTCTAGACTGGTGCATCACGGTGCACATAAAGCAGTGCTATGCCCTCTTAAGTTAGGTAAAAGCCGGCCCAGTGCCGCTGCAACCCGAGCTATCGGAAATGAGGGCTAAAGGTCCACCCACCGCCGAGGGCGAGTCAAAGTATTTTATATGTATTAACCCATGACAAACGAAAGCCCGAATACTATAAATGCTGTTTAATTTTATGAGCGTACTCTTCTCAATATAAATATATAATTCTGCAGTTACAAACTTGTCCTTCTCTATAAAAGTCTCGGAGAAACGTTCAAAGTTGAAATTTATTTTTGCGTCGCGTACTTGGCGTGTTTGGCATTTAATGCAAATGCTCAGTACCGTGTATAAAATACTATAAAACATCGTCGCAGCCTGGACGACGTCCACTGTCAGACGCCTTCCCCGAAAAAGCGCTTCAGATCACGGCCAGAAGCCACTTGCATCCAGCGGCTCCTCTATACATTCGCCAAGTTATCGATCAGATGTTAATCAGCATACATGATTTATCTGCTATTCCCAAACCACAATAATCCAATAATCATTCATCATTGTCAGCCTTTATCGGTCCACTGCTTGCTTTTCATTGAAAGAGACATATATCTGTGGGCCTTTTTTTCCTGACCCGGGTTAAAGCATTTACGCGCCTTCACCGACCCTGGGTGTGGTCCAGTGGTGTGTGGGACTCGCGGCACATAATAGTGCCGAATACCCACAAAAACAACCGCGAGTGCCATCAGTGTCGCCCTTGATGAGGCGCCCCGGAACAACAATCATCAGGGCACCTCGACAGCTAGTCAGTCCCCTAAGGGACCAACTCCACCTCCACAGATGAGGTTGCCCAGCACTACAGGACAACCCCAGCGACTTTGGGATAGTGCAATGGGGTGAAGTTCCCATCCTCGCCCCTTGCCCCTTGCGCAAAAGCGAAACCTCCTGTTACTCATAGGTCCCCTCTTCTTATAAGAGGGGTACCGAGAGCGATTCCTCCTCCTGATCTTTAAGCCTTTTATTCTTATAAGAGGGGTGCAAAGATCCCCCTCGTTCAAATGGCTTCGCCTGGGTTCACCCCAGGCTACTAAGCCCCACCACCACGACAAGGCTTAAACCATGGTGGGGATATTTCTACAGGCCTCTTTCAATGAACGTCAAGACAACCTAACTCCTGCAACTCGCATCCATCCCGGGCCGGCTACTGCACGGTGATTCCCACCTTCCCACCTATTGAAGGGTGGACCAACAATTTTTCTTAAACGCGCCCTCCACTCCGGAACCACCTCCACTCAGAATCCAAATGGGCACTGGCCCATCTGTTCTTCTGAGTGTGTGATCAGCTCATTGCCACTTCAGCGATCATATTCATCGCGAGATATCGGATACTTTAGTTCTCTGCCTTATGACTTCGTTTCGACTTCTTTCAGACAGAGAAACACCCAGCATAGCACGCTCAATAGCCCGTTGAGCTACCGCAAACTTGCGGACCAGTCATATATTAAGAGGCCATGTTTCGACCTCGTAGGTCATCACGGGGATAACTCATTGGCTGGAGACAAAAGTCTTCAACCTCAGCGGTATAGGCAATGCGAGACTCAAGCATTGAGTTAAAAAAAACTGTACACTTCATCAAGCCAGTCAGATCTTGGCAGGGATATGCAAATCTACATACAAACAATGGCAATTAATTAATACATTTCATGAATAACATTTCTATAAATCTTTATAGCAGACAGCCTTTTTAGTGTGATCATAATCATTTTTATGGTTCCATCAATTCCGAACGCATTTAAACGAGCGCTGTTGGCAGGCAATCAAAATCGGACGACACTCGTTATATGCCGAATTGGCTGACATATTGGTTTGATTCACAATTACTGGCCTATGGGGACAGGATACATGCCAGCATTTGCAATATGCTAATGCGTACTAACTACCGCTCCTCGCTTTGATTTGTGTAAACTGTTAAAAATAAATAACCAAATCATCTGTTGTTTTGCTAAAACTACAGGATATTTTTCGAATGATTTTAAGACGTTGCGCAATACCAGGGAGGTATTGTATTTATGTGTCTCTATACCCCTAAAGAGCAGAAGAAGGAAGCGCTCTTGGTACCTCTCTTATAAGAAGGGCGGACCAAGGCGCACGGGGCAGGGGGCGAGGATGGGAATCATTGCACTATGTCAAAGTTGGTGGGGTTGTCCTGTGGTGAGGGGCAAGCCTGGTGGTGGAGGTTTCCTGATGATGGGTGTTCCGGGTCGCCTCACCAAAGGTGGCACCGAAGGCACTCGATGCGGTTTTGTGGACATTCGACACTATAAGGTGCCGCGAGGGCCCACGGCTGGTGAGACGTGTGAATGCGTTTCTTCGCGTCATCAAGCAAATAAGAGGTAATATGTTTATGTGCATTGTCGGTACACTGATAGAGGTAAGCCTCCTTCAGTGAACGCCTAGACGAATGACATCCTACTACTCGCATTGTGTATTTATGTTCGTTTATTTCTTTTTTTATAAAATAGGGGTGAAAACGAGGAGTTGGAGCCTTTTACGACTACCGATGTCCACGAACATAATTATTATGCAGATGCGTTGCCCTTCTTTCCTCCTCCCTCCCAATGGGCCATCGGCTAAACCCAAACCGCACAACGCGACACCAAATATATCATTTTACGCTGGTGTCATGTGAGCGAGAGGTACCACCCCGGTCGTACTGGCCCAATTCCGCTGCAATTCACCATGACACTACCTACCTCTTACTAAAAAATCTATAGAACAAAGTCTCAATTTAGATTTATTTTAATTTATGCGTTGTTGGTTCCTTTACATTTTGTTAGTGCCACGAAAAACAAGACTACTCAGTATCTTCTAGAAGTGTGTGTCAGCTCCGACACGTTGCAGGAGTTTACTCCTTAAGAACGGACATGATTCTGAAGAGAAGGGTATCCAAGAGACGTGGCGACGTGAGCGCAGTAGAAATGTAACTCGTCCAATCGTTTCTCGACGCTCCGATCTACATTATTTTTATGGTATAGCTACCGGAGCTTTTACGGCTGAAATTAAGTTGTTTCTTATTGAGAAAACTGTCTACACTTGTTTAAAAATACAATCAAATTAGATTCTATTGTGTTCTATAGTTATAGCATAAGAAGTACAACATCTAGTGTTCAGCTATTCGCAATTTATCGGTCATTTCTTCTATAGGAACGAGCAGTCGTGGGGAAGACGGACATTACCCCGGGTTGACACCGTACAAACGGACATGTCTCATATCTGTCGATAATGCTTCAGTGAGTTTTAGAAACAAACCTCAAACTCAGCTATTGAGAGACACGAAGTGGAACAAGGGCGGAACCTTCACTAAGTAAGGTCCCAGACCTTTAAGTTAAATGTCAACGTGTGATTTATAGAAATAATGAATTTGATAATAGATTTTATTTGTAGTATAAGAAGAATATTCGGAAGGCTCGCCCATATACCTAGGAAGTGGTCGTGCCATGCTGCACAGGAGGAGGTAGTACCACATAGTGCATGACACTACATTCTCCTATGCAACGGAATTGGGCCTGCACAACCGGGGAAGTACCTCTCGCTCACTCAATACCGCCGTAACGTGACTGTAACGCTGTCACGATACATGCGGTTCGTGAGTAACTGGTGGCCTCAATGGGCCACCAGTTACGCAGGTGCATTGTCCAATGCACCTGCGTAACAATCATGCGGATGTCCATGGGCATCGGTAGTCATAAAAGTTCCCTATTTCTCGTTTGTCCCCTTATGCTATAAAACAAGACATCCACATAACTGTCATGGAGACAGGTTGCTCTTATTCCCTCCTTCTCTTTAATGGGATACCGGAAACTAACAAAATGCATGGAACATGTCATCAAACTTGTCACTTTGCGCCGGTGTCATTATTGTAGTGAGACATACCTCCTCCGTCGTGGCAGTCCAGACAACGAAACAAGTAATTCTTGGCCCAATGGTGGGAAAGGGTGAAGGAAGGCAGCGCATCAGATCTATGTGGATGTTACTGGATGTTTTTGGACGTTTCGTGACCATTAGATGACGTCGGCTTCTGAAGTTATACTTCCTTTGACGCGTTAGGGAAAATGATGAGAGTGAATGTATACGATGCGCGCGCATTCCGCCACTAGAATCCCCTGAAGTCAGCTGTAGCCAACATTTTAGTTTTTCAAAAAAAAGTTACCATGTGCTATTATAAAACTTTCATACATTGAAAGTTTTATTAAAACGCTTTCTAAGTCTTTAAATAACTTTTTTTGAAGTTATGCTTTTTCTACTGTTAGTGTCTTTTGTGTGTATGTTTCTTCCAAGGACGTAGAATAATGCAAAAGATAAAATTTTTAAAAATATATTTGTCTTGTTACGTCATTGGACAAGTATAACTTGTAACGCGTGTACATAACTACACACACATCCTTTTATAGGACATGCGTATAAACACGCCCGGTCATCACGCTGCGACCGCTCTTTAGTACTGATATTCTATAAAACGACAATAAACTTCGCACTCCCTACTCGCTGTACTCGCAAGCCTCCTCCACGCCACTCATTTAGTAATCGGTGTTTCGTCTCGTCCCTCTTTACTTTAAAACAGAAATATTTTTTTGACAACTCAGTATAGCATTCACTAAAGAATTGTGAATTATAAACGCATACAAAAAACTGTAGCAAGTTCATGAGCGAGTGCAGGAGGCCACAGCAGACAGGCGGTTAATTAACCGATTGAATTTATAGGACTAATATTTATGGTCCAAAGTTATAGTCCAACTTTATCATAGCATCCAAATATTTTTACAGATAGTGACAAAATTTATTAGACTATGCATATATATAGTATACATAATATGTAGAAGGTGCACTGTGTGCTTGTTTATAAACATGTTTTATGTTAGTTGGTGCCTGCTACTTCGTTCGCGTACTTCGGATGTTCCAGCTTTCGAAACAAATTACACCCTCTATGTAATATTTTTGCTGTAATTCTAATAAGCCTGGGCAGGCTTATTAGAATTACAACAAAAAATCCGTCCAAACAACAGGCCCGATTCGGATATCATATCATCATAATACTACCCCTTTTACTAAAGATTTTCCTATCGCACAACCGGATTAAGAGTTATATTGAATATGCTAATTATCTGCTAAAATAGAGTTTAAAGGGCCACCTTAGTCAAAGCTATCAAATTATCTACCATCGGGTGATTTGACTTATTTCAAGGAAAATCCTTTAAAAAACTCAGCTTACGTTAGGGATGTAGCCACGTAGACGTAAAAATAGTACGTATAAAGCGGAATAAACATAGTACGTATAAAAATACGTATTAAGCACTGATAGACTTTTAGAAAGATTCAATGCTTGCACCTCCCGTTAGTACGGAACCCTCGGTGTGTGAGTCCCACCCGCTATGTGTGGGCGGGAACATCAATATTACCCTACTATGGGTCAAGCCTTATGGCTGCGGTGGATCTCAGTTATCTGGGGTCGTACGAAGGTACTCATTGGAACATTGAGCTGCTCTTTGGACACTTCTTAAAAGAAGAGGGCTACAGAGCAGGTTGAAGAGAGGCTCTTTGTACAGAGTGAAAGTTGGTTTGACCCGTCTTACGAGCAGAGGGGATTACAGTGATGAAGGCGCTTTTGCGCACGAGGCAAGGAGCAAGGTTGAGACGCCACCCCATTACACTGCCCCAAGGTTGGTGGGTTTCTCCTGTGATGCAAGACAACCCCATCTGTAAAGGTGGTGTCGCTACTTTATGGGGTCACTAGCCGTCGAGGTGTGCTGATGGAGGTGCCCGGGACTACAATTCAGTAGAATTACTGATGGAACTTCCGGTGATTTTAGTGGGTATTCGTCACTATAATATGACGAGAGCCCTATAACCTACTGCAATCCACTTAGGTCTGAAAAGTCTGGATTTATAGTGGTGTTAATTCAATTTATAGATGATGCCGAATTCTTTGTAAGTGCAAGTAATCCAACTGATGTTAGGTCCGGTTTGATTGGTCACATGCCGAATGGCAATTGCGATGTCTCTGCATTCTTAACGGCAAGCTCATTATTAACATACTTTTAATGTTACTGTAGTCCGTCTGCGCTGTCACGTTGCTCCCCTCGGCTACGCTCTCGCAATTAAGGCGGCTGAGTGTGCACGATTGTCGCGCGGGGTAAGCCTCTTTTGTTTCCTGGCGCACTTACGCGTTGTTACCTAGATAGATAGCCGTAGAAAGGTCAAGTTCTGTTACTTGCGGTGGTTTTGTTATGTTTCATTCGTTTTTCGTAGCATAAGGGACAGGCAAGCAGTCGAGTCATATTTAGTGACCGACGTTCGCAGACATCAACACAGAGGCTTTGCAGTTGCTTTGCCATTATTTGAGATATCTTTTGTAGAAGATCTGTAATTCATAATATTACAAACCAACTCTTGGATTACTCGAATATACCTTTCGTACCTAAAAATATAAATTGACAGCTATGTGTTGTCTTTCACGCAGCGTGTTTAGATGATTACTGCGAGTACTACAGTGAGCATTTCAGGGAGCATTACAAGGAGAACTAGGAAAGAAGGGCAACGCATCTGAATATTTTTTAAAAAAGGCAGTAAGTAACATAAAGGAGAAGCTAAATAATGGCGCCAAAGAGAAGGCAAAAATAACTCTGTCTACAGGTCAAACATATTTCAGTTTTCTTTTTCTTTTCAAAAGTTAACCCGCAAAGGACTACAGTGGGAGGTGAAAGTTTGAATGAAATTCTTGACAAAAATCACATATCTATCATACGCTGACAAAGTCGTGGTGACAGCTAGTTATAGAAAAAACACAAAAGTTTCGACGGCGACCCACTAGTATTTTAATACTTGAACATTGTTGTTGCCATTACAGGATGTCATCGGCTGCTGATGCTGCCAGTCTAACGAGGCGCTCGACATTTTGTCATTCACTAACCGTGAACTGGGATCAAGTACCGGAGGTAATTCTCATACAGTTTTGTACAAATATTAAAAGTGTAATTTAGTCTCATAACAATGAAATAAATTACAAGATAATACACACGTATACACACACATCTTCAGAGCGGTTCACTAAAGGGGGTAAGGAGAGAAGAAAATAAGGAACATAACCATTGCAAATTAAACACAAACTAAATACCCTAAATATAGCCTTGAGGTATATAAAAATTAAAAAAGTGAGTTGGTTAAAAAGACGAGAGTGAGCTTCTAATCTTGTCACTTCAAAAAAGCTAACACATTAAACTTCAAAAATTGCATGCTATAATTTAAAAATCTGCATCAAAGCTCATTCCTCGCACGTAAACGCAGCTTTTCTAAGCGGACTCTTTGTAATGTACGGGTTTTGTGAGTAAGCCTGGTTTTTGTTAGTGAGAGCTTTTACCTCCTGTTTATTGTATTTTTAGCTCAACGTGTCTGCACAGCTCTGATTTAAGGTAGAGCTTCGTAGCGCACACAGTAGCAGCTACGCCAAACGACGGCCGACCACGCCATTTGTATTCTTGTTTTCGCTTCGTTCTGTTTTAGCATTTTTCAAATTTATGGGATTATTAATGGAGTTTTCTCATGAAACCATTTAAATCCAGACATTTTCTATTTGACGTAGAGTCTAGATTGCCTGTCTTCTATACTTGGAAAGTCGTATCATGTTTCATCTTAATCTACTTCATTTGACATCCATTTTGGATGATGATGTATTTGGCAGCGGATGCTCGAACCATGAATGCCGAGTTTTATTCAACATATTGTTTCGTATTTTAAAATTTTATATACCCAATAATAATATAAATTGTATTTATATATCTAATAATAATATAATATCATGCTCAGAATAATCTGAAAAACATTTAATAATAGTTGCCCGATCTAGGGATCGAACCCAGGACGCCACATTGGAATGTGTCCGAAGTGGCCATAGGCTTGCCACCTATGACATCATGGGCCTCAGAATCGTGGGTGTTCTAGTATATCTGCTGGACGAGTGCTTACGAGTTGTGGATGTCCTAGCACACCTCTGCCTACCTCTTCGGGGATAATAGGAGCGAAGATCCTTTTTATAATAATATAATGGTTTTGTAAGAGATTGTGCCATGATACATACGGGGTAGTTCCACGCATGGTACATGACACTACATTCTCCTAAGCTACGTAATTGTGCCTGCACGACCAGGGAGATACCCTCTCGCTCACTCAATACCGC
>JAFELO010000496.1:35042-53286 GCA_017140195.1 Eumaeus atala
AGTTAAATATTTTTTATCGAAAATAATAGAACATTATTCCCTTAATATAGCACCTAGGTGCGTGGTAGTTCTAGAACTGTATAAAAAAGTTAGTATTTCTAAACCATCTCACTCGCGAACAAAGCGGGCGAAAGACGTCTAGAATTCCATAACGAACAGCACTTTAATTCCTTTCGATAGTGAAAATATTGGAGCTGCTTTTGTTCCCCCTCCGTCCGGTTCGAGACAGCGCTGAATATTCCCGAGTCTGGCGTCTTATTGAAACTGCTGGCTCTAGAAAAAGTCATCAAAGAGTTGTAGAGTCGAGAGCCATCCGCGGACGGGAATTAATTCCGAAAGCAATCTGGCGATCGGGAGTATCTGGGGATATTGTTCCTTTCCACACATTCTGTATTAAACATACTTCGGTAAGCAGGCCTCGAATGTTTGAATTTTTAGAAGTTAATTCTTTTAACACACATGTAGATGCGCTCCTTTATCCCGGCCGCCGATTGGCCACCAGTTTCTCACAAGCCATACAAGACGTGACAATTCAAAAAAGGCACCCAACATCAACATATGCTGTAAATTAAAAGTACTACTTCGTTGGCACACAAAAATTCATTCGTCGTCTAACGCTCGACCAAATCATATGCGAGTTCAAATCAGTGTAAAGTCTTTAAGTCTACCCTTAAAATGAATAAATGTGATAAATGTAACAAAAACATAACTAAAACTAAGATAAAATGCATCCGTTGTTCAAAATAGTACACCTGAATACTGGATGTTCCGAGCTGACAAATAAGCAAGTAGCTGCTGTCCGTGGAACAATATCCTGGACTGCACATACCAAGAATGTCAGGATCATTCCTCCAAACGCCGCTTAATTTTGGTTCCAGATGATGATTCCTCATCATTGAGGAGAAACATAGTGATGACCGAAGTATGAAGATCGATCTGTAACAGCTTATTCGAGACATAAAAAAAGAAATGGAAAAAACTATCAAACGGGAAATGAGAGAAATTACGCAATCTCTAGAATTTCAAAGCGTAAAAATGGAATAATTGATTGCAAACTTAGAAGCATGTCAAGGTACAATAGAGGACCTAAAGAAGAAGAACATTGAACTCATGAACAAAAATAACCATTTAGAAAGGAGATTGAGTGCTCTGGAACAACGTGTATACGAAATGGATCAATCTACACTGTTTGATTGAGCAGAAACATGTAATGTACCTCAAAGAGACGAGGAGAATCCGGATACTATAGCACGAGTAATTGCAGGTAAATTAAACCAAGCTAGTTGCAGCATTAAGCAAGCCATTCGCCTGCCTGGTAATCAAAAAAATCCAGGTCCGATCTAATGATTTATTCTTACTAGGTGATATAAACATAGCCTTACAATTATCCAGCCCTCTAAAACATAAATATAGAACAATAATATACAAACACGGACTTCTGTGTGATATCTCAGAATATACTCGACTAGAACTACGTGAGAATGCATTATGTTAATAATGCATCGATCGCATCTTCCCTAGATCCCACACACAAGACTTGTACACGACGGCGTTTGGAACTACGCTGGTTGACTTACAGTACATATAAAATATTAGTAAAGAACATTAGACATTGCTGTCAACGGTCAGAAATAAGAATAAAAATACCTAATGACTGAAAAAGATCTAACAATACATGGATAAATAATACAACTAAAAAAGCTTGCGCGTATAGAGATAAACTTTATATGGCATGGATAAAAGTCCCAGGAAATAAAATATTAAAACTCAAATATAATAAAGCAAGAAATTATGTTAATTAATTAATTCTGAAAACCAAAAATATTCACTTTAAAAAAATATTACAGTAAATATAAGTAACGCAAAAAAATTATGGCAGATACTTAATGAGCTAACAGGAGGAATAAAAATGTCTCGAGACGATGTAATAATAAACGCACTACATAATTCATCTCTATTTTCAATATTACAAATAAATTTGCAAAAATATTTAGCAACAATGTAAGAAAGTATCACCTAATTGCAACAACAATACGATAGATAAGGCAATATACACTTTTCCTGTTAATACTACAATGCGCTTCCAGAAGGAGCTACGACACCAGATTCTGTTTTGAAACTTATAAAATCTTTAAGACGTGACAAAGCACCACGATATGATGATATTCGAGCAACAGACCTCAATTGATAAATACATCATTTGCCGTTGGTAAATATCCAGCAGACCTAAAAACAGGTATAGTACGAGCAATATTTAAAAATGGAAGTCATGAAGAGTATGATAATTATCGACCCATAACTATTCTGCCCACCATAGACAAAATCATTGAAAGACTTTTTTGTAATCAAGTATCAACATTTTACACCAGTAACAATATAATAAGTAGCAAACAATTTGTATTTTTAAGAAAGAACAGCACAACTCAACTCCTTTCTCAGTTTACTAACTCTGTTAACTAACGCATTTAAGTGCCAGGAAGCATGTGTTGCTCGCTTTAATCGACTATACTAAGGCTTTTAATACTCTTCGTCATAATGCATTAATTGAGAAATTAGATACCTGCGGCATTAGGGGGCCTCTTAGCAAATGGTGTGAAGATTATCTGAAAGGTAGGTTACATACATGGTCAAAGTTGGTGATGTATTCAGTGAGAAAATTAACGTAACGGAAGGCACAGCACAGGGCTCCGTACTGGGCCCATTGCATTACATTACGTATGTTAATGATCTGAATGAGTTGATCAAAAACTGTGGAATTTACCTATTCGCCGATGACACTTGTCTGTATCAGCCCACAGTAATATCAAGATTGCACTTTCATCCCTACAATCAGAGTTTACTTTGCTGACTATATGGTCGCACGACTCCGGACTTATGATCAATGTCAGCAAAACTGAACTTATACATGTTTGTTCCATATATACGAGTATGAACAGTGCAGCACAGTACCAACATTGACAGCCCATAACCGTTCCCGTCTGCACACCGATTATAAAAGGCAGTGTGACTGTGAAGCTGTTGAATTGGTAGATAGCTACAAATATCTAGGTCTTACGCCGGACAATTGAGGTTCACCGGCATCGATTTTCAATGGCTTCTTATGGGTAGGATGTGTTGTCCTTCTTTCCTCCTGCCCTCCAATAGTCCACTGGCTATTCACAGACCTAATGCGACAGCGCACGTGGCACTTTACGGCGGTGTCATGTGAACGTGGGGAACCTCCCCGGAACTGGGACCTGTTATTCAACATGCTCACAACTATAGGCACTATATACACGAGCCCTAAAATAAATGCAACATAGCAATTATAGCCCAACCGCTCGAAATAACATTCTTTTATGCGTGGTTCATAACAATAATAACAAAATCTCTTTATTTTGTACCAAATAACAATTACAAAAATTAAACTTAAGATCTAGAAACAGGCACAAAATGGCGGTCTTACCGCTACAAGCGATCACTTCCAGGCAACCAGAATGAGAGAGACAAACAGTAAAGAAGGTAGCATTTGGCACAACCGATATTATAAAGGAAACCAGAACAGTTACCTGTTATATAAATTTAAATATACTATAATCATTAAACTATTACATTTAAAAAATAATACAATGTTCAGCTATCTATATGGTACATACTTAAATTGGTAATTCTTATATTAATAAATTTAATTGGTATATGAAACGAACACACCTTCATACGATGAAAAAAATCGAAAGCGAATTTAACTTTGAGAGATCAGATAGAATGGAAACAAGAGGAAAGAGTATCAGCCTGATTCCGCTGCAACGCACCAGTGCGCCTCGCCTATCCTAGCCTTTTACTAATACTTACATAAATAATAATATAATAATGATAATATCTGTGGACTTATCACACCACGTTAGCCTAACCCTGTGCTAAGTACCGTAAGGACTTGTGTTACAGATACTAGACAACGGCAATATATTTAATGATTTATAAATTTAAGAAATTTCATATATTTAAGATTTTTAATATAGAAATACATATAACACATAAACATCCATGACCTACTATTATTATCTATGTAATTCGTATTTCATTTTCGCCTAAAACAGCGCAATTACAAACTACCCTCTTTTAAATTATTGATACAATTCATTTATACAGAGCCCCTAATGACCTCTTACACGGGAGAGTAAATTTGAAGCAGGAACAAGCGGTTACCTCCAAATGACCCCATAAATACTTCTTATATTTCAATTTATTTAAATCAGTTTCTTATAGGCGGAAATATTGTTTATCCCGTTAGTATACATTTATGGTTTACATATGTTAGTGTCATATTGGAACTGGTGAATTTCCAGTTCCAAAAGAATTGCAGCATTTGAGAAAAAAATCGTTCTCAGTGGACCAATTTTTGTTTCATTGTGGTGATGTTTTGGTCGTACGGGCCATAGCAAACGCTCCTGATTCACGCCCTACTCTCTGTAATATTTTTCTGGCTGTCATGCACGCTTACTTTAATCCCAACAAGTTTTTTAATTTCTTGTTCTTTTTATTTATTTATACTTAATTTTCAACAACATTATTTTCAGTCAATCAATCAGTAGCAGCCCTTATCGGTCCACTGCTGGACATAGGCCTCTTTTAATGAACGCCAAGACGATTGATCTCCTACTACTCTCATCCATCCCGGACCGGCTACTGCACGGAGATCGTCTTCCCACCTGGTGAGCGGTCGAAGAACACTACGTTTTCCTAAGCGCGGCCACCACTCCAGAATCTTACTGGCCCATCTGTCATCTGTTCTTCTAAGTAGGTGACCAGCTCATTGCCACTTCAGCGAGCTTACTCTCTGTTACTTACTGTTAACTACTTAGTCCTCTGCCTTATGACTTCTATACGAATTCTGTCGGAAAGAGAAACACCCAACATAGCACGTTGAATAGCCCGTTGAGCTACCGCAAACTTGCGGACCAGTCCTAAATTAAGAGGCCCCGTTGGTCATCACGGAAAGAACGCAATGGTTGGAAACTTTTGTCTTCAAGCTCTGCGGTATAGGTGGTGAATGATGCCGAACCCAACTGAATCCTTCTCTCCGGTTCCTTCTCGAAGTTATATCTACCTAATAGCAGTAGTAGTACTTGCCGGAGGTAGACGTATTCGTCTACGACTTCGAGAATAGCATCATCGACGTTGACCGGCCTATGGCGAACTTGGTCGTTGAACATGACCTTTGTCTTGTCCAAGTTCGTCCTAAGGCCAATACGTCGGGAGGATTCATTTAGGCTGTGCGACATCTCCTGCGAGATTTCCAATGATTCAGCCAACACATCCATACAGTCGGCGAAACGAAGATGTGCGAGGCATTGCCGTTAATATTTATGCCGCATTCTGCCCAGTTTAGTCTTAAAGACGTCCTCCAAAGTATTAATAAACAGTTTCTGAGAAATGACATCCCCCTTTCGCACTCTTAGATGGAATTGGATTGGCCTTGTTTGTCCTCCCGGAACCATAACGGACACAGAAGCGTCATACAATGTTCCCAGTACTTCCACGTATTGCTAATCGACCTGGCATCGCTGTAAAGCTTCCAGAACAGCCCAGGTTTCGACAGAGCCAAACGCTTCCGTAATTCACAAAGGTAAGGCACAATGGCTGATTGTACTCATGTGTCTCTTGTACGACTTGCCTTATGGTGAAAATGTGGTCCATGGTGCCAAATCTTCTATGAAATCCAGCCTGCTCCGGTGACTAGAATTCTACAAGCTTTGAGGTGAGTTTTGATACATATAAATATTTACGTATTTGATATTACATATATCAGTCTTTTCGCCGATTTCAGAGCGAAGTAAAGAACAAATTACATCAACATATTGTCCTACTTACTTGTTATTCTTTCACGTAAAATGTTGTGGCGTATGTATCGGAACAACCCATGAGCTATAGAACTACGAACTTTTGTCGTGATTATGTCTGTATTTCATGCGGACGAAGTCATCGGCAACAGCCAGTTCATAAGATGGTCAACAAACACTAGGACAAAAGTAATGAAGAATAATACAGTGCGCATGAATTGCAGCTGAATTAGACCGGCATATCCGGGGAGGTGTTTCTGGCACACATTACATTGCCAGCTATATGTCGCCCTTCATGAGGTTAAACAGTTCCCGGTCGCAAAGCGAAAGGAGAATAATATAGTATAGCAAGGATAATAACATAGATTCCGCATAACAATAATGCTGTTTATGTTTCCATCACAAGCCTCCAGTTTTGCCAGTCTTTGCTCTCAAATACCAAGGTACACAAGGTAATGGTGACACTTTCTCATGCAACAATTATGATTCCGGTCGCGCCGGTTCACCCATCTGCAATATATATAACGAGTCTACACCATAAAAACAAACAAAAGTAATTGCCTGATCTGCCGAACTGTGACGTCTAGAACACACCACATTAATTACCAAGGGTCTCACAGAAGTATTTTCCTTCTCGGCTACTTCAATTAGTGTGGAATTCTTCGGTCTCTACCTTTTAAGTTCAAGCATCGTCCGCGAGCTTCACTTTGTGGAACCATAGTAATTTCTTGTATGAGATGTTTTCTTTTATCGAGCTTGTATTGGTCGAATAGTTTTTGGGGTTAAGATTGAAAATAAAAATAAGATTAAGTATTCTTTTTCTTTTTGTTATTGTTTCATTGTCTTATTTTGTATTTCATTAACATTCCGTTGAAGTCATTAATAAGAAAAATATACGAATACAAATTGATTCTTTTACAGCTTCACTAAATATCTACTTGAGTAGATATTGTTTTAAATGTCCCTCATCGTAATCTCTGATCTGTCCGTTTTTTAGTGTCGGTAAGCGTGTGCATCGTAATCATTTAATTTCATAATTTCTCCCAAATTCGCTAATAGAATTATAACTTCAAAAGTTTCACTTTGATAAAACATCATAACTTATGTGTGCGGTGGGAAAGGAAGACCGCGTGTTGTACAAACACGTGAGTGCAAAAGTGTTCCCAAGTGTGTGTAGATTGTTTACACTTATGAAACATTTACGAGACGTGAGACGAATGGGACAGGGATTTCCGGAGGGCATGACATGTATAATGTATACATACAACACCCAAGTACACCCGTGTAGTTGAATGCTACGCGTTCCATGGATTTGTTTAAAAATAATTACCATTTAATTTGCCGGGAGTAGTTATTATACAGTCAATTAATTGGATTCATTTATTTCAGTTAGATGGCATATACATTTTTAAACTTGTTTGTGTTTAGGAATGAGTACCAATAAGTAAATAATTAGTTATATATCAATCAACACTAAATGTGGGTATATCAATAACATGACATAAAATGTCTGTGATTAAAAAGCAAGTGTATTATCTTAATAGGTAATACAAATTGTATACATTTCATTCAAAATACTCTACATTATTAAATGTATAGCCGAAATATTTTTTATGACACTTCCGCACATATTAAGAATACTTTCTCCGCTGAATGCTTACGGAAGTTAACGGACAACACTTAATTGTAAATTGTATTTTTTTTTTTTACTTTTAATGTTTTACCGACAAGTAATTCCGTGCATGGATTTGCTATACACTTCTAGTCTAAGCAATACGGAACATATTATCACATACACCGTTTAAGTAGCCGTACTGGCTGTATACGGGAAACCAGTGCCCTCTCCGTATGTACGGCGCGTTGCCACTCGCTATGTCAACGTCACTCGCGAATGCGCGCCAATATGTCACCGGCCGCCATCTTGGAACTTGGTCCCGCCGATGCTGTTTATTTTTTATTGGGTCATTGATGAAAGTCTTCGAAGAAATATTGTTTAAATAGTTGATGAAATGGAAGGCCAGTTGCTGTTGTTGTTTTGATTTTTCGTTCCTTTTCCCAGCGTCATAGTTACAGACCCTATTTGCGAGCTATAAGTAAAAGAGTTTAACAATCGTGCATTATTATACTCGGGGAAGAGCGTAATCGTAGATATTAAAATGATTTCTATCTTTTTAAATCTCTGGAATTAAGAACTCGATTTGTAAAAAATCTGTAAGATAGCTACATTTAATATAACATAAAAATAATAAAGATTATAGGCTATATACAGTACGCCGGATAAGCTCTTGGGTCAACCTCCTTACAGCCCTTGTTTTCTTTTTGATGTTTTACATTTACTGGCCCTGCATGGGACCAGTGATGTGTGGGGCTCGCGGGAAATTAAAGTGTCGAATACCCACAAAAACCACCGCGAGTGCCATCCGTGCCGTCTTCAGTGAGATGCCCCGTATCATCAAACCATCAGGGGACCACGACGGCTAGTCCGCCCCCTAAGGAACTGACACCACCTCCACAGATGGGGTTGTCCCGCACCACAGGCCAACCCCACCGACTTTGGGACAGTGCAATGGAGTGAGGTTTACATCCCCCCCCCCCTTTTCCCGTGCGCTAAAGCGCCGCCTACTATTTCTCTTTTGACCCCTCTTCTTGTAAGAGGAGTACAAAGAGCGACTTCTCCTCCTGCTCTTTAGTCCCCTCTTCTTATAAGAGGGATACAAAGAGCAGCCCCCTTCTCGGCTCACTTGGCTTCGCTCAATGTGCCTCGATTCACCTCGAACCCAACCGCGACGTCAAGGTTTGGAACTATTGAACTATATCCTTACAGCCCTGACCTGGCACCGTGTGAATTCTTTTTAGTCCCTAAAATAAAAAATCTGCTCAAATTGATACAATTTTTGTCACCGGAAGATGCGCTGTCAGCGTTTGAATAGAATGTTAATGTGTTTCGAAGACAGATATTGACGCATGAAACTTTATATTAAGGTTGGTGGCATAGTACTTTGAAAATATTGGATAAATGTGTTTCTATTACAAACATATTTGTGTATAGAAATTTGTTTTTTTTTTTTTTTTTGCTAAGCGTTCCGACTGTCCCAGGTATTAAAACACAATAGACAACCTCAATATAAAAATATATTAACAGCAGTAATAAATAAGTCTATAAAACACAGCACATTCCAAACAAAAGCATAGCAGCGGTATGCAGCTAGCGACAAATAAATACGAGCTGTCACCGTGTGATAATCGAAATGAATTATAAACCTCAAATTACAACGGATACTGTCGCCAAATGAATTATTATACATTCATTTATAACCTCATATAAATCACTTCAATTTTAACCGATCCGCATAACCGACACCGTACTTTAAGCCGACACAGTAAGATTCAAATTCGTGGCACAGTTGTACAACAATGCCGCTCAGCGATTCGTCTTAACAAATGAATTATTTATTCAGGGGCGAATTAACATATCAAGAGTGTTCAGAAATTTGCGGAAACTCCTTCAGAGATGTAAGATGTAATATTAGGACGATATCTGCTTTATAATAATAACGGTTTTGTCTGTCGTTACTTTGTGGAGACAGAGATGATATCAAGTTATATTGGTTTTGCAAGACGTGTAGTAATACGTGGCACTACACTACGCACGTGTTTTCGGACTGTCTGTTTGACAGCAACAGGGAAAAAGCCGCACATCTATGTTTTCTTGGTCTGCTAAAATAAAAATATGTTTTAATGAAAATAAATGAATAAGAAATTGACTTAACAATTACGCAGATTCATAATGTATGCGTGGGTGGTCAACATAGAAAGTTTAAATTGTAACTTCAAGTTTCCCTCTCCTATATTTTCTAGTAAAAATGTGGAACTACGTAATTGTCACGCATTTGCATCAAACATGGTAACATTGTTCCGCACTCTTAAAGACTGAATGATGAGTTGGAAATCAAAATTAAATCAAAAGTTATTTTAGTTTGATTTTTGGGAAATATTATTTGTAGATTAGACATGGAATTACATTTCGTGGAACTTATCGAACATTTTACCGACTTCAGATTCTTGACCCCATTAAATGTCATGTTATGAAGGCATTCACTAAATTTATATAATCTAGTCTATAGATTATTTAAATGGTGAAGTATGTCTGAGGCATTTGTTGTATGGATTTCACAAGTAATTTAAGCTTTTAATTTCGTTGTCAGTCAAGTATAGTGGCAGAATTTGGGATGTTGCATTTTTTATGTTGCTCCCGATATGGTCGAGGCAAGAAGACTGGTCTCGTAGGTTTTTATGTGCTGGATTGAATTATGGTCCATTTTCATGTTCTGTAAATATTCAAATTTTCCGTTTCTTTTTAAGGTTTAATTGAAATCGCCCTCAATAACTATTTCCTTTCTGTACCGTATTTTTTAAACAAATTATTTAAGAGACCGTCTAGTTTATCAGGAATAAGTTGGGGTCGCTTTTGGAAGTTCCACAGAGGCAAATTATTACGAGATAGTTTCAGGTCAGGAACTTCTGTCTCGCAACACTCGAATGGTTTTGGGACTGTATGGTTAGCCAGAAAAGTGGTAATTTTGTACGCAATGCTATTATTTATCATTATGCACGTTCCTCCACAGTAGCTTTGTACGCAATGCTATTATTTATCATTATGCACGTTCCTCCACAGTAGCTTTGTACGCAATGCTATTATTTATCATTATGCACGTTCCTCCACAGTAGCTTTTTGTGGACTATGAAAAGGCTTTTGACTCTGTGTGGGCTGTTCTGAAAGATTTGCAGATTTTGTCAGGTCGATTGGCGACATGCCGAAGTACTCAGATTCCGGGAGGTTCGGGAGGAGATAAATAAGGCCAATCCAATTGCATCAAGAAGTGCAACAGGGAGATATAATTTTGCAGCATTCTGGAAGCTTCGTCACATTCTCACGTCGCCTATACCACGTACGTGGATGTGTGCGAATAGCAAGATATCGGTCGTCTTGGCGTTAATTGAAGGAGGCCTATGTCAAGCAGTAGACCGACATGGGCTGATAATGATGAATGATGATAGTAGCTAGCTGCAAGTGTAGTTATTTATTTTAATATAATTATCTGAGCCCTTTTAAGAGTCATCTATATTTTATTTTATGCCATTTTGTTATATTACTATCTGACCCAGCAAACGTTGTTTCACCACCTAAATTACTTCTACGTATTTATTATTACTGAGGTGTATCAAAAATAAATAGTAGCCATATAGCCCAGCCAGTAGCATAAAATAGAATAGCCGTTTCATAGGTGTAAAAGTAAGTTAAGTGACATTGTGAGACGAGAATTTTATGTAGAAGATGTTGTTTATTTTATTTATGGTTATGAAATATTGTCTGTAGTCACTTGTCTTGTAATTCACTTACAACTGGATGATCAAGCTCATTTGCAATATATCATAAAATATTACCGCACTCGTCTCAGTTTCACGCATCTCAGGGTCGCCCTAATCGCCTCCCGTGGGCCTGCGGTTGCGCCAAATTGAAATTCGCTGTCGTCTCGTCTCGCCAGGACCGATGCGGGTTTGTTCTCTATTACCAAATATCTCCCAGTGTCTACTTCGTTTATTAATAAGCAAACTTGTTAAGCGGTCAGAGGCCGTCTTCTTCATCATATCTCCAGTAAGTAATTGCGTGGAGCATGCAGTTATTCGAGATATAATTTTCGCATAACTCGTGTGTAGCTTAAGAGATGCAAACACATGCATAAATGTAGTATTAGCAGGACGCTTGTGTCCTGCTGGATCGTATTCCAATCAGCTCCAAACCAAATAGGAAATGTCAGTATGCACGTAGCCGTTACAACATTCAAACGAACTACTACAACGAGGATGAATATGTATCTACATTGTAACTAGTTTAATGATCCTAAAGAATTAAAAAGAGTGAATAGTATTAGTAATCTAGCGTGAAACACCTATTCATATTTGTAAAATCTTCGTACTTAGAACCTTAAGTTAACTTTTAAATTTTTTCGCCTTCCTGATCCAGCTGCAATGTAGAAATGACGCTATTTCTTATATTCATAAATACACAAACCCTCTTAATCATCAGTCTTGGCAGGAATGAAGGTAGAATATATTTATTTAAATGCGGCGTTACTAGACCGTAATATTTTCGATATTGAATCACCGCAAACGTTAAAGTCGACAAAGCTTTTAATCTGGGACCTGGCGAGTTATTAATTTCGGGACCGGGACATAACGTCCGTGGAACAAAAACTTCATGAGGCCATGAAGACAAAGGTCTCTTTGCTCTTTGTTATGCGTATTTCGGACTCTGTGCTCTTTGTGCATATGGTTTCTTATTTACATGAAGCGCCTACTCTTTTATTTACATGAAGCGCCTACTCTTTTATTTACATGAAGCGCCTACTCTTTTATTTACATGAAGCGCCTACTCTTTTATTTTCAGTTTCAAATTAACAATGTAGGTATTATCGAGTATACTTAATTAGCTGTGATATTTTATAGCAGAGCAACAAAATGTGGTTTACGAAATTATAAACGGATCTCCATCGACAAGAGTCAGAGCTCTTAAGAGAAAACTACTATTCGGCCGTCAGAAGTGAAACCTTAGCACAAGATTTGTAACGCAGCCAACTGCATTCGAAGTCTGTCGAACGTGACGTGATGGGGACGCGAGTTTGAAGATTTTTGACAGCCCAAGACGTGCTTGACACGCTAAGAAGGTGTCACGTCAATAGCTGCTGTCATATCATCTAATTACAATCCAAGTCCATTGGCATCCGCGCAAATAGAGGATGTGTAGATGCGTTGCCCTCTTTCAAATAATTCCACTTTTATGTTTTTTAAGAGGTAGTGCCATGCTGCATTGCGGCGGAACTGGGCCGGCACGACCGGAGTGGTACCTCTAAGTCACTTGAAGCCGCCGTAAAGCGACACCTACGGTCTCGCGTTTCGTCTGATTTGTGAGTAGCCGGTGGCCCATTGGGGGAGGTGAAAATGATGCGTTGCCAACGCATCGACATAGGAATTATGCTGAAATTCATAGGCATCGGTAGTTGTCGAAAGGCGCCGATTTCTCGTTTGTCCCCTATTATAAAAAAAATCGTCTGGATTTTTGAACGGGCTCGGTCCACCACTCGCTCCCACCGCTGCTACCACTGCCCTATGGCCGCCGGCAGCCACCACAACGACGATGACACGACGGCAGGGAGCTACAGACGCAATGAATGAGAAGCAAATATAAGGATTAGGAACAAATTCCAATTTCCCTCCCCAATCAAAGCAACAGACAGTAGAAGAGGCCCAGCTACTGTGCATCACGGAGATGATAAATATATCAGTAATACAAATTTATTGCTAATTGACTAATTAGGCCTAACTGCTACAAAATGGCACTAACTGCTACAAATAACTATCGCTATAGGATGTTGATATCTTAAAGTATACGCCCCGACGACTGAAAGCCCACTACTGCACTAATATGCATAACAGCAGTCACAACGTTAACAGAGTCACTTTGTGACAAGTTAAATTGTAAGGGATTATTGGAATCATGCAGTTGAACCAAGCCAACGCTTAGATTTTCCAAAGGCTAATCATAATGTTCTAGTAGGCTCAAATAAAATGGGCTGAGAAAACTCAATAAGATAAAGATTCCAACCCCCCATGGTGCGCAAATCAAACTCCATTGTGATGTCAGGGGTAATTCTCACCCCATACTGGGAACATTTACATTTATATGAAGTCAACGCTCTTAGCGAACAGAAGGACGATGCAATCCTGGATTGCCTGGCTACTCTTGGCTTTGTGATCCCAATTTTTCATGTTATCGTGAAGGGGGAAAGAACTGGAACTTATGGTGGAAGTGAAGTTTCATCATTAAATTATATTCGATATAGTAAGCGACGGTGCTGCTACATTTAGGGAGTGTCAGGCCGGTATGGTCGGGGAGTTACCTACCTCCTTGTAACGTAATAGTGGCGTGATTTTTATAACATAGGAGGACAAACAAGAAATCGAGGCCATTTTGTGACTACTGGTGTCATTATCATCCGCAGATGCAAAATGCGTTGCCTTCTTCACCTCATACTCCCGCAACGGGCCACCGGCTACTAATAAACCGCACGCAACGCGACAGCACAGCCATCACTTTTAAGTTTTGAGATGGTATCATGTAAATGAGAGGTGCATTCCCGGTCGCCCTAGACCTAGTACAAGGTAGTGCCTACCTCTGTCATTATTCTATTCATTAATTATTTACAACACTTTATCTATATTTGATGACGTTAGTATCTATGTATGATGGCTAAGTTTTCACGTTTCTTGCAGTCATTGAGACTCCAGAGAGTGGATTCATTGAAGAATTGAGAGAGAAATAAATAAATACAGATGCAAATTTTATATAATTGACCCTCCTGGAAACTCTATAGTCAATAGTTTACAAAACATGATAGCCGCTGCTGCAAAATAGTGGATAGCATTATGCATATGAGACTTTTGATGATTCTGATGCTGATTGTAAGGATATTAATTAAGCACACGTTTATTTTGTAACGTAACTATAGACGACAGTGCCTATAGCAGCTGTTACTTATCATTAATTGGCTCATTAGCTTCTACAATAATTTCTATACGTGTTACGCTTAACCACTGATTTAGCCAACCCGACAAGGATGGGATTACGTCTTGTAAGGGATAAAATACGTTTTTAATTTTGTCTCTTTTTAGTATTATTAAGTCGTCTAAATAAGAATAGATGAGATCGCGAGCATCGCCAGGGGTTGTTTAATACAATTACAGCAATCACTATCCCGGGTGGGGCAAAATAAAATGGGGTTGTCAAAAACGACCCTATTCCGTACTAATAAAGTGTATATTAGTTTTGTTATTACAATTATTTAGGGTCCTCTATACTTCACATTAGAATGCTACTCGTGTCGCTTGCCTGATTCTAGTTGATGTAGACGAAAATGTGTTCACTATGGTGACTTGGTCCTTTACCTTCAAACAGTGGCTTCAGTCTAATTGGACCAGAACAACCAAGGAGTTACATCTCGTTCACGTAAGATCAACACCGCCCCGTGAGAGCACCGCTGTCACGTTTTAAACGGCTTTTGACGTGTCGATTGCCTCCAGGTATGGAGGGTAACATATCTGAGTAACTTGTTTCTATGGGTTCCATGTCTATCAAAAGGTGATCGTCGGCTTCCCCGTATACTTCAAGAAGCCTTTGTAGTGTAAGTGACTGCTTGTCCAGACGCCCAAACCCGTGCGTAACAACTGCAACATCAGAACCTACCCTATTCTTTATCTTCGTTAGCTCAAACCCTATAATAAAGAACCCTCGTTTCAATCGGGTTCTAATTGTAACAACTACTTCTGTATAATTCATACGAAATGAAGTATTGTCGGTGGCTCGTGTGGACCGACTCAGAGATGAACATGTAAATTCGGCATCGTGCGGCGGCGGGGGGTTATTATAGTGTGCGGTCATAGTCAGCTTCATTAGCCGTGTAACATAGAGTTCGTTTGCAGTGCGGAGGGTTCGAGAAACAAATGTTAGGCAGTGTACAATATTATAGCACACTTAGCACGACGAGCTATAAGCTTTGTTCTTGCATGTGTGCTTGTGTGATGCATGAATGTCCTTCTTAACAAATTGTAATATTTTATATAATACTACCGATCTCCGACTTCGTCCGTGAATAACGGGAGATAAATTATACACCCAAACCTTCCTCGGATACTGCTTTATCCATAGTGCATGCGCATACTAAAGTATTTTTTATTCCCAATCCTATTCTCATGGTACGGTAGTTCAATCGACACGATCGCAGAGAAATTAGTCGTGGGAAAGACTACTTAATGCTCATGGTGCATTCATTTTCAATTATTTTATTATTATTATTATTTTATCTACAGGCTAAAGTAAAACCTACGGGCTTGTTTTATTTTTATATTAGTTACACAAGTTCATCTCTTAATTTTATTTATTTATATTATCTAGGATATAAATTGTTACATTATATCAATGAATCCTTAAAGCAACATGTTAAATTCGCTTCAGCTCTGAGAACAAATGGTACGTCCGCCTAATGGGACATGAGACGACTAATAGGTGTTCGATACGGGAGAGGTTGTTAGTAAAGCGTCCACGGGCAATTCTTTGATAGCTGTTGGAGAAAATATATGTCCTTACAGAATCCGTTCTATGAAGATTTCTCAAGTCTGAGAATGTGTCAATTTTTTTCATGACTTATTTTATACCTTGGCTCGCGGTTTCTCCCGTATTAAATCTGTCCCAGGGGATTCATCTTTTTTGAGATGATTTTTTTATGTTCCGTCAGATTTTGTCTCTATTTCTGGCAAATTTCATTGTGATCCGTTATGACGTAAAAACAAATTAGGATTATAAAATCAAAGAATATCCTCAAATTAAAATTAGGTATTGGGTGGGTCCAACGGGCCAGGAGGCCGGTTTCTATTAAACTAATTAAACCTTTTAGGAAAGACAGAAAAGGTTTTTGTATAGCTTCTTAGCGAGTATCAGGATTGTGCACAGTGGGCCTCTACACAGACCACATCAAATGCAGCAGCATCTCCACGAATATACGACGTCTAGCACTACGCCGCGGTTTCATCCTCGTAACTCCGGTCCTACCAGTCGTAGCGTTACAGTATATAGCATAGAGCAAACCTCGATGAATGGTCTATTCAACACAAGAATTTTTCATTTCGGGCCAGTAGCTCTTAAGATTGGTGCGTTCAAAGAAACAAAATTCTTCATCTTTTGTAATTTATATTATTAGTACAGCCAAAAGTACAGTCGGAGCCGATTAACGATCGAAAAAATTATAACAACTGCTCTGTCGCCCGGCCTTACAGCTGTGGTTGGACATGCTAACCACTGGACCGTTGCTGACAACTGGAAAAAAGTTGTGGCAGACAACAAACTAATGTTAGTCGTACCAAAAACATAACAAACCAATCCTTTTCTATACGCCCGCTGATTGTGCAATCGAATTGTTCAAAATGACGTCCGGTTCTATTAGTGGGCCCATTGTTTGGGCAATGATTGATCATACCCGGCAGACACTCAAGCATCCCCCCTTCCCACATTTGTCAATCGGTAAACACCTCCAATATTTTAACTGACCCAATTTACCCCTACGAATTCCTTTTGCGGACTTTATTACTAAAAATGTGAGGTATTTACGGTGATAGTCTGATATTAATCAAATCACGCATTTCGTGCTATTTGTGAGTGTGGTGGTGACCAATTGTGGGCAACGCATCTGCATAACAATAACAATGCAGATGTCTATGGGTGGCGGTAGTGGTTAAAGGGCTCCTGTTCCTCGTCGGCCTGTGCTGTAAATAAACAATGTTCTGGTAAATGTAGTCCCGCTGCATTGTCTACAAATGTCCGATTACGGTCGGATAATGTTGTCCTCTCATTTAAAAGCGTTCTATGGTGTATTTAACCCATTTCGCGCGGTCTATCGTAAGTATGAGGTGCCAAACTTCATTGCAGCCTAATTGGGCCATCACGCTCAGGTAGGTACTTTTCGACCACATACCACTACCGTGACATAACGTCTATTTTATCGCAATTTCCGCTGTTGGTGAGTATCTGGTGGGCCATTAGAGGGGACAAGGACAGGAGGACCTGCGGAGCCAGCGAGCGCGAGAGCGAGCAAGCCGTCTCTTACACTACATCGAGTGATGTGTTCACAAATCAATGAGAGAACGTTTACCACATAAAATCATATCATTTGTAAACTGACTAACAGACAAACAGATTTGACAGCTCTGTCTGTGTATGCCTCTAGGATCGACGGCGACCGCCACTTGCGGGTTTACAACATCGATGATAAAAGCCGCATTCATGTCATTACTATTCCTTGTTGCTACGGACAAACAAACAATTACCACGCAGCGGCTACAGTGGGCTCGCTAAATATGTAACGAGCGAAGCGCTTACTAATTCAGCATATTGAACGGACAAATTACATGCACTGTGGTGCAGTAATGGCGACGCGTAAGTTTGCTTGCCTTGCTATTCAACCAGTTAATGTGTCTGTGCCCTTTGGTACTTTTTCACATGATTCTTTATATGCATATCTGTAATAAATACCCTTAAGAGAGAGACGAGGTAAGAGAGACGGCGATATATCCATAATAATTATAATAACATACACTTATCATAACATTGTGAAATGACAGCAACGCATGTGCGTTTGATATCTCTAGTAAAATGTCTCAATTCTTACATTTAATATAAATGAAAACGTGTGTATACCGGATTGTCGAACCGATTTGAATGGAATATGGCGCAGGCATATATTAGAATCTGAAATGGATTGTTCATGGGCGAAACCGCGCGGAGCTCAGCTAATAGATCATTAAAAAACCTATTCTAA
>JAFELO010000497.1:6762-85519 GCA_017140195.1 Eumaeus atala
TACCAACAAGGGCGAGCATCTAGGTCTGGTCTATGTGCGCGAAATCACTTGAGTGTTGTTTACGAGGCTATATAAACACTTTTATTATTTTTGAACTATTAAGGACGTGCTGATGCTTTGTAAAAAATAGATGCACCATAAATAAGATATACATTAGTGTGAACAGTAAACATTTTCAGCTTTGTCTGGATGTTTGTTTATTAAATGTGGTTTAAATGTGGCGACCGTGTGGTCACCGGACGGCTCAAACGGAAGACCGGTGCTGACAGTATTGCCAGCAAATGCCGAGCTTCAGACCGATTTGCACGATCCATTCAACTATTATTTATCTTTTCTTTGGTAATATTTGTTTACTTTGTGTGGATTTAGGCAAATAAATATTCTTTCTTTCTTTCTTCTTTCTAAATATCAATCAGATCTCAAACTCCATAGACAAGAAGAGTAAAAAATAATTGATAGTATTTCAATATTTTTATCGTATATAACATTTTTATAATATATAGTTAGTCGTTTCAGAGTGAACTTATAACTATTGCTTAACATCCTAACAATATTACCTATTTAATTAATAGATTGAAATTTCATGGGTTATAAATATAAAAGTTCGAGCTCAATTAGTGCAGACCTGAATTTCTTTTAAACTCACAATATGCATGTGTATCCATGTGTTCGTTATATTATATAGATACACATATTAGTTTGATGCAAGTTGCTCATGAACATGTCGTTCTCTGAGTGAGCTCTATGTCCAGCTGTGCACGTCCGGCTGCTGATGATGATAAATTAGCTATCTATATTTTATCCCACATCGCTGGCAGCTTTAAATCGGATTTGTGTCACATGAGTCAACGCATCGCCGTATATTTAGATGTGATTTATGCGAGTTTGATACAAATGGTCCAAGCATTTCAGGTCGCGTGGCATTGGGCGCATGAAACGTGGCCTATGAAAAACATTGTTTATTGACTGCCCACGTGAATATTAAGCGTACGTTTGCCTTTTTAATTCGCTTTTTCAATTCGATTCGCGCTTTGTAGCGGACTTTGTAAAGAGGAGATGGTTGTGTGTTAGTGTGTGCATGTACTTTGATATTCATCGCAGTTCGCGCTGTACGTAGCCTTAGTAACTAGTTACTGAACTATGTTTAACGACTTGAACTTTGTTTTTGTTTGTATGATGGGGAGCCCATCATTCGGAGCATTTTGATGACTACCGATGCGCGTAGACATCTGCATGATTGTTATGCAGTCCTTGCCGGCAAAGGAAATGTAATGTGGATAATGGAGATAATTACTTAAATATAGTCTACCTCTTACTAATGTATACTAACTATATCTTACTAATATACATTACCATTTACTAATATAAACTACATCTTACTAATGTATACTACATCTTACTAATATACATTACCTTTTACTAATATAAACTACCTCTTACTAATATATATTACCTCTTACTAATGTATACTACCTCTTACTAATGTATATTACCTCTTACTAATGTATACTACATCTTACTAATGTATATTACCTCTTGCTGATGTATACTACCTCTTACTAATGTATACTATTTCTTACTTATGCATGTGCCTTTTAACAATGTATACTAAATTCTATCAAGTGTCTAAATCGCTCGTAACTAGTACGTTAACGGGTAAGATACGAGTAGGGCATCAGGAGCCACGAGTTAGTTGTGCGGATGTAACGGTCGTGAAATTGCCGCCTGATTTCGCCCATGCTCCTTCTATAAAAAACCCTTATAAGGATCGATCCTGGCACATTCAAATGAGGCGTCACTTTTTGGGGATCAATGACCTAATTCGTACGGCCAGATCGCCCGGGGTTTTTGTATCCAAATGAAGTATACGCTCTTCGTCTTTTTTCACATGGGTATATGTACTGCGCGTGTGTAATGTATTTTTGAATACCAGTAACAGGTTATCGGCCATCGGTCACGGACCTCTGGTAATAACAGATTCATCATTTCAAAAAACAATGGACACCTGCCAGTCGGGGGTGTACGGAGTTTGTGTGGGATGAGTTGTATTTTGGACTGAAGATTTTGGACTATCGTCCAAGTAGCAAGTCACACCCGGGATTAATTAATAAAAAAAATGTGAGGTCTCAAAACAACAAGAACAATTATTGTTGTACACCCTAATAAGTGATAATGATCCGCCCGATATGTCGAGTGAAATATTTTTATTTTTAATAATATAGGAGGGTAAACGAGAAATCGGCTTTGTACGACTATCGACGCCCATGAACATCCGCATAATTACTATGCCGATGCGGTGCCTGCCTTTCCTCCTCCCCTCAAAGGGGCCACCAACTACACATAAACAGCACGAAACGCGACACCGAAGATGTCACTTGACGCCGGTATCATGTAAGCGAAAGGTGCGCCCTCGGTCTTGCCGGCCCAATTACACTTTGAAGCTTTTTCTAGGCCTCTTTCATATCCAAGTATGTGTATTACACAAAATGATATTTATGCACATCAGTAACTGGATGCGATATCACAATTGTCCCGCCCTAATTTGTCACTACGTTTAAAATCTGAGTAATATGCGGTGAATATTTCAACATTTCACGTGAAACCGCGGGCACAAGCTAACAATCAGTAAACACACGCTATTGAATTTCGCTGACATTAAGATCCAATCGCGTTTAAAAAATCGAAACTGGTATTTTCAATTAAAAAAGCGATCAGTCAAACATCGAGCCAATCATAAACATTGTTAAGTTAAAAAGGAGAAATTATTTACACAGAAACTGGTCCCTCGAGCCAGATTATTGAAAATAAAAGTACTTTGACATTATATCCACATACATGGAATCCGTTGATCTGAATACGTATGGACTGCTGATCATGTAGATCCCCATTGACGCCATACGAACAAACATACTGTTGAACAAACAGCCGATAGAACTAAAAATACAGCAATATACGCATGACATGATACTTGCTTGCTTATAATTTAAATGTTTGATGCACGCGTGACAACGTTTAATTTAGTTATCTCGGAAATGCCTCTCTATGTTCTTGTTTTTTTTTTCACATGTATCAGCTACCCATATAGTATTGAGATCTGCGATGAACAATAACTATATTATTGGCCCGGACAGTGATTTGTGTTAAAAAGAGGTTTCAATCTATTTTTCGTGTCAGCGATGGTTTACTTCGGCCGTAAAGCACGAACAATGAGATATAATTTACAAGTGCGGCCTTGTGGAGATGTTTGCTCTTTTTCAGCCCAGCCGAGACTCCCTGGAGGTTAATTGGCTATTACACACTTGTCGACATAAACAATTGTAATAGCCGTTAGTTTATGGTTCGTGTTGTTGGGCAAACGACAATTTATTTTATTTTAATATAAAATTGAAATTTTAAAGAATATTTTTCTTGTTCATTCAAAATTGTTATACAGAATGAGGCTTTTTTATTTATAGCTTATTGTGAAATAAATCTGCAGTTTTGTGTTTTAAGGTAAGAAATATTTTAGGAATTGTTCAAGCTATTAGTAATTGTGAAGCTATTAGCAATTGTGAAGCTATTAGTAATTGTGAAGCTATTAGCAATTGTGAAGCTATTAGTGATACTATATGATAAATGCTCTCTATATGATGATATAATACTTTCGGAGTTTACTCTGTATATATCATATATACAGAGTAAACTCCGAAAGTAAGGCACGCAGTATGAAATATATATATGTAACTAGCTGTCCCGACTGACGTTGTTCTGTCATAAATTGAATTTGTTGGAATTGTACCACCCTGCACCTTTTTTTTTAATTGTATGCAATTTCAAAAATGGTAAGAGTGAACAACCCTTATCACATAGCAGTACAAAAAAATTTATAGTAGCCGACTCCCAGACCTACTGAGTATGCATATGAATCTTGGTAAAAAAAAATAAAAATGCGAGCGTTTATAGACATGACCAAGTCCCCAAAAGCTGGCCGTTAGAATGTGATCGATTGTTCGTCCCTGGGTCAATAGAGTGACCGCACCATAACCGAAGCGGTGGACGGGCCGAGGCGTGCGTGCGCGTCGTGGCACGTCCCTCGCGACGGCGCCGCTGGCTACGTGACGCTGCAGGGCGCAGGAATGGTAGCCGTTATGAATATTGAGACCTTTGGGATAGGCTTGTGTCCGTAGGTGTACTATCGTAGATGCAGCAGTTTTAATTGTGTCAAAATCGACATAAACTTTTCTAATCTTACTTTTGAAACGCCAACATCAAATGCTAAAAAAACGTAGTTAACTACTTTTTTTTACTTATAGCAGTTTTATTGTGTCGAAGCTAGTCTGATGTCAAATTATTCGATTTTACAATATAGGGCTTAGGAGCAAAATATTGAATTAGTTCTAGATTGTTATGCAGTTCTAGATTGTATTGTGAAGTGAAGGGCTGTTACACTAATGTCATAGGTAAAGTAAATAATATAAGTTCAATAGTTTAAAAATATGTTAATTATTACGCTGTTGAGTTTCTGCCTTTGTTATTTCATTACAGAACTGGTCATGTAGTATGGTTTATCATCGAATAAACCAACCCACGAAATCAACGGATTCCATGGGTTTTCGTCACTGTGCCTAGTAGCTTATCTTCGTAACATTGCTAAATGGTAGTGATTCATGGAAAGAAATAAAGTATGCACCTATTTCTACACCAACTTGCGGTTGGTAATAGTTTCTATAATGTATGAGTACGTCGATGCGGGCATGCCTCGCCGATTTTCGCCGCATGTCTTAACAGGCATTCGACTATGAAATCACTCATAGGAATGCCTGTGGCCTACTGGCACGCGCGACCGCGTCGTTTCCGTCTCACATTTGGTATATCGCAACTTTAAATACCGTTGTCTATGTCACTAGTAAGCCAATAATAAAAAAATAAAATCGCACATATAATTTCTACAGCAAAAAAAGTGAAGAATAGAAACGTAAACGCGTTTACATTTCGAGTTTGTGGAATTTAGCAGGTTCATAAATCATGTGAAATGGTGTCTACTGGCGCCAATAGACAGCTGTAGGCCTCAATCCGATTCCCCCGGATTTTCGTACTACAAGAATTGTTCAGTATATAAATATAATTTATGAATCGAATTCGGTTTAATGAAAAGAATAGGAAACGGATAAGGTCCGGGATGCGTTAATGGACGCGATGAGGACAATCATCAATAAAGCCTTGGAGCTAACCGCAAGGTCGGCCGGGGTCATCCGCTTGCTACAAATGCCACGTGGTGCTCAACTATTTCATAACATTTGGTACAGAATCAGTTGAGACAACCCAGGAACATGAGGACGAGGAGATCCAAGCATTTATAATGGAAATAGTCACAGGAGGAATATTGAGTGAGATGTTATAAACTCAACCATAAACAGATATCAAAATATCTTTATCGCAACTTCTGATAGTAAAACGAAAGACGTATATTATAAACCTACTTTATCTACAAAGGATAAGTGACAGGAAAGAGGCGCGTTATTTTCCTGTACTTAAAATTGTACGAAACAAAAGTCTGTATTCTGAGAATCATGTTGGCGGCAGGCGTAGCATTTATAATCAATATTTTGAGTCACCGAATTAGTAATAAGTTGTGTTAAACCCTCAAAACAAACTGTAGTCGTAATAACTAGAAATAGCGGAGTAAACAGGCAAAATATTGAGCTCCTTTACCCCTTTTTTAAAGTCGATTAACAGGATATTCGGTCATAAAAAGAACTATCGTGTTATGTTAATTTATATTTGGAATTTTATCACGGATGATAATTTATAACGATGCAGTTATAAATTGTAGAATGTAGAACAGAAAACAAAAGCTTTAGATATTCTTTATCGTGTTTCGATTTTAAAAGATTGAACTTGGCTTTTTACAAATATTGCTAGAAATAGAAGAGATAAAGAATTTTTTTAATTAAATATAAATAATGACAAAATACACAAATAATAATAATAAAAAGAAAATTTCAAATTATTGCTTTTTTCTTTAATAGAATAGGGGGCAAACGAGAAATCGGGGCCTTTTACGAATACCGACACCCATAAAAATCCACATAATTACTATGTCAATGCCTTACCCTCCTTTTCACCTCCCCCAATGGGCCACCGGCTACTAACAAACCGCACGAAACGCGACACTGAAGATGTCACCTTACAGAGGTATTATGTGAGCGAGAGGTACGTCCCCGGTCGAGCCGGCCCAGTTCCGTTGCACAGGAGGACACTACCTCCTCCAATGCAGCATGGCACTACCTCATCCTAAAATTACATACATATTGCTCATACATAACTTAATACACAAGCTAATACTAGTTTCTTCGATTTTGCTATTAGATTCTATAATAACATTCAGTTCAACGTATGATGGGTTTGCAGTTGAATCTGGTCCGCACGACCGAGGAGTCACCATTAAGAAGTATTAAATGTCATTCACTATTTACTGAGTGCGGGTTGAGACTTTTGTGTTGTCACAAGGGTTGACGATGTTGATAAATATAAATCGCGCAATTATCTAGATGTGGTAAGAAAGAGCAAAAGATTGAGTGAGAAAGTGAGTATTATTCTTCAACAAGCCGGCTCAAGTTGCATACGAAGGATATCGCCAGTTTTGACGTTCATAAAAAGATGCCTATGGGCTACACCGATAAGACAGAGGAGAGTACAGCAGCATTCATCATCACCATTATCACCCCTATAGGTCCGCTGCTGGACGTAGGCCTCTCTCAATGAACGCCAAGACGACCGATCTCCTGCTACTCGCATCCATCCCGGACCGGCTACTGCACGGAGATCATCTTCCCACCTGCTGAACGCTCGACCAAAAACACTTCGTTTAGGAGAACAGCAGCATTGGCCGTTTGAAATAAAAATTTCACAAGTTTATTGCTATACAAGGTCGCCGCATCCTGCCATTTTATCCACGTTAACCCCCAAACCGCATTCTTCGATCAAATTTTCGCAAAATCCCGTCTAGTGTGTACCTATGTCCCCTGCCTTAGAAAGAACCCCCACGCAAACATTTGTAACTAGTAACAGTAGTTTTCGACAGTTCGTGATAAGACAAGCTTTTACACATAGATTATATTTATTTTACTTTATTTGGAAAACAAACAGCGGAACAATACTTAAGTTAAAGCTATTTCCACAGCAGGACACAATTTTCACTTACTATTGGTAGGTTAATATTAAACATGAATTTGTGAGATATGTGTATCGATTAAACGCAACTTTGTACCATTTGTTGGTATACTTTTTCAACGCGTTAGGATTGTACAAGTCACAAATTGGCTCAATTTAGACGTTCTTAGATGTATTTAAAAAAATATAACGAACAGATGTTGCGAGCCATTTAAGGCGGTTCTAAGTTTCTAAGAACCTGCGCAGGCGCCGAAGACCTCACCGCACCTATAAGGACACAATATCTACTTACTTCGTAATAGCTGTTTTATTGGAAATTTATCAAAACAACTATTTGCTGTATACTACTATATATAGGAGAGTCGGTGAAGGTAATTCGGAGAGGCTTGTCGGATAATATCTACAATGACTAGCAGTCAATGAATTCTATTACCGGCAACACAAACCTACATTATGTACCTATAGTACAAAATGAACGAAAGAGATGAAGATAACTAGCAGCAACTACTCCAAAATCATTGATTGATAATGATTTGATCTCACAATGTGTGCTGAAACTAAATTAAGGACTCTCTTGCCGGCCAGTTTAATTACAACGTACGTGGAAGACACTAACTCTCTGTTCCATCGCGGCATGAGTAAAAATGAACAAATTGTCAATTTATTTATGAAACCAACGGCTGACCTCAGCAATCATAATACAGCGTGTCAAGGGCAAGTGGCTTGTGACCGGGACCTGTGGTGCTCTGTGGTGAGGATTTCCGGCAGTGGACATCGTCAGGCTGATGATGGTGATATTTTTATACATTTAAGTTTCAGTTAGCCTATTACGAACTTGTCAATAAAACTACATATTTCAGTTTCACAGGTTCCGCTTAAAAGTAATGAGAGGCATTTCTGTAGTAGTGTGAAATACTATCAGATTAAGCGCCCATACGTCTTAATAAAACCGGGAGCGAGTCAGTTCCGCTTATGGAGGCTTCTGTAGCAGCAAATAAAAAATCTCATATCACATAAACTACCAAGACTACACGATTTTGAACAAACTAATTCTCGTTTAAAGTTGGTTTATACGGACATTATTTTGTAAAATTTTCCCCTCGGTAAAAGTATTAGCATGTTTACAAAATTTCCTTAAAACCTTCCATGCCATTTAGAAATACCTATCCAATGACACTCCACACGTCTAAAACTTGGCTCAACTAGCACTTAAAATTATTGAGACTAAACACTGAAACGTAGCAGTTTCCTGCACAATATCGGCATGTTCATTACTTCAATGTAAAAATGTAATTGTGGGTGAAAATGTACTTTACGTAACTGCGGTCGAAGTTTTTGGTCGAGTTGACGAATAGAGTCCAATTTTACGGCTAGATGATTTGTTTTACCGAGTATCGAACTAAAACGCGCTATAATTTATTTAAAATTGCTTATTGTATAAGTTGTGTGTCATACAATTATAATGCAAAGAATAATAATAGCAAACTCACACGCGTTTAACAATTATTGACGTCATTATGATAGTAATCACTTTTGAGACTACAGTAGATAATATAGTAGATACAGATAGTTTGTAAGTAAGTAATTTTTCGATTTTTTCTGTGACCTAAAGATACCAATATAATAAAGCAAAAGAGTTTGTTTGTTTGACCCAATGTCAGGAAACAGAATCTCAGTAACGGACCTCCGTTAGCTGAAATTCTGGTTCAATTAAAAAAGTCTTCTAATCTTTGGTAGCCCATTTATCGAGGAAGGCTATAAGCTATATATCATCATGCTACGTCAAATATTATTAGAATTACGCGAGTGAAACCGCACGGCGCTGCTAGCCAGTCAATAATTAGTAGCCATTGAGTAATCATTATCGATCAGCAGGTTGGCTGCCGTAGGTACTGCTTTATTCTTTATCTAAGAGAAGTGTGCCCCTCGTTTTCGCTATGTGAATTCTTTTACCAAGGGAACCCCAACCATTCATTATGTTTTTCGGAAAAAGTATTTTATGGTAATACAGATTTCAATTGTGTTCTAACTTCCAATTGACAGATGTGTCTGTTTAAAATGGTTGCTGTTCAGAGGAGACTCACTTACTCTGATTAGGAGTTCACCGAGCCCTGGTCAGTTCTGTTTTATAGTATAGAGGGGCAAACGAGAAATCGGAGCCTTTTAACGACTACCATCGCCCATGAACATCGGCATAACTACTATGCCGATACGTTGCCCTCCTTTCCTCTTACCCCCAATGGGCATCCGGCAACTCACAAACCGCGACAACAAAGATGTCACCTTACGCCGGTATCATGTATCAGGTATGAGCGAGAGGTAACTCCCCGGTCGTGCTGGTCCATTTTATCTGGAATGCAGCATGACCCAACTCGTACTAGAAACAGATGTATGTTTTATTTAGGAGATGACGCCTCAGAAACACAGGCGCTCGTGGTGCTGATGACACCAACACTTCACCTCCGTAAACATATCCGTCACAATTACCAGGCGCGTTAGACGACGCGTCGTATTACGTCCGAGGAGTTTTGTGTTTTTCCTCCCGACCGGAGCCCGGGGGATGTAATTAGGCGGCCATTCGCGTGCATCCCCTTCCCCCCCTCCGGCGTCATGTCAGTCGCATTATCCTCGATCCTTCGAGATTTACCCACAGAGGTTGGACCTCTGGAAGGAGAAATATTTGGTAGGCAGTACACTGCAGTTTCGATTATCATTTGCTTTAAAATGAAGATATTATATCAACATAAACGATATATTTTAGAAAAACGTTCGTGTATTTGAAACTAGCGCCACCCCGCGGTTTCACATGCGTAATTCCGATGCTATTTATCATAGCGTCATGGAATATAGCCTTCTTCGACAAATGTAATACTTAACACAAATTATTATAAAAAATTTCGAAATATTATTTTAGGACCAAAGAGTTTATTTGCTTGACCACGCTAATCTCAGGAACTACTAGCCCAAATTATAACACCTATTACTTACACCTTCACATACAAGTATTTTTTTTCTATATTTGATATAAATACACACATCGTAGAATATATCCATATCTCACACACACACATCATGCACTTACTCACACATACTCAAATGCATACCTTATTGTTTTTTTTTATTATTTATATCTGTTATGTAATTTTATTTTTATGTATATTATCATTATCTCTTTTTTGTTTAATCTCAATAATATGAGTAACGGGATGTGGGTGGCAGGGAGCCTGGTGATCAATGATACAGGCACGAAACTAGTACAGACACCAGTTTCTCGTCACAATTGTAATGCCAAATATATTATGTACTTGGATTGTTTGAAGTGATAGAGAGAGAATAAATAAAAATATTATATATATTATTAGTACAGATTTTTATATAAGGTAGTAATAAGAAGTTACGTTATCTAACACTTATAATGATAACAATAAACATCTCTATTTCCCTCTTCTCGCTACTTCGCGCTTCGGTTGGAATGCATTGGGGTGTAACTTCGCCAACTTTCTAACTTCGAACTGTTATTGAAAAATGAAAAGTCCCAATTTTTTTTTTGCCCGTCCCGTGTGATTTGAACCCTTCACGATCTGTAGTTCAATACGCTTACCACTACACAACGAGACAGCCAAGTACGGTAGAAAAATCGTATACGAGAGAACGAGAGGAAAAAAAGTAGGCCCATTCAATCATTCTCAGATGATTTTCGCTTCACCGAGTTTTAAATTTGTATCTGGTGCCACTTTTCAAAATTCAGTCTCAAAATTCGAATGCCTAATGCGATCCCTTCATCCGATTCCCAATACTTATGTTTTATTTATGCGGGAGCAAGTTGGTGCAGAAATACATACATTTGGCTGCGTTTCTCCCGAAGCGGTTTAAATGCTAAAGTTTATGTGAAAGGACCGGCGTGGCTGATGACTGATAACTTACCTGCAATAAACGATAAAAAGAGATTAAATCAAATGAATGAGAGACAACGTTTTAATATCGCATTATACTTTTAAAATATAAAATTTGCAACGAAAAACACCAGAATATGACTTTGCTGGTTAATTCTAAATGCTGTTTATTTCCTTGCATAGACGGTGAACTTCTAAGAGACTTCTCTAGAGAAGTAAAAAGTAAAGGATATTTTAAGAGGGCGCATTGGACTGACACGACCAGATGAGCCCTTTACTTCTCTGGTCGTGTCGAAACTCGGCCATTATAAGTGAAATCTCCATTGGTGAAAAGGAAGATAAAACGAACACAAGTATGCGCAGTCATCGAAAGGCTCCTACTGTTCTTTTGCCCCCATTACAGCATGATAAAGAAGGCGAGGAATCTACTGTATCTAGATATTCTCCAGACTCTTTAGTCCTATGAGTCACGAGGAGCCGCCCGGGCAGCTGGGCCGGTTAATATTTATTCATGTTAATTTATACACAATGCAAATGATTTCCCTTCATTAAGCGTTCTATTAATTTATAACGTGTGTTATTTTATTATTGACAATGTATTCATTAGTTAACATCGTTTTACATACACACATTAGTGATGTGAGAGTTCCTTTAGAAATGCTATTGATACGACCACCTTATTATAGTCGGTGTGCCTCGTTAATAATGTGTCAGGATAATCATTTATTTTTTCGTTATAAAAAGTACTTTAAAATTTATTTAAAATATTATAATTTTTTAAATTTTTTTGTAAATGTTACATGGGAGAAATTGGAATAAAAATATAATTATTCATCATCAAACATACAAACTTTCGCATTCATAGTAGGATTTGTTGCTAATAGCTAATGAGTAATTGTTACGTGTCGTTAGGAATGACATTATTTTAATGTTATTTTTTTTAAACGATAATATAACTAAATAAAAAAATAATATCCCTTCTGAAGTGGTCGGGTGAAAATTGAGTGTGATGCTTTTCTACCGCGTTGTGCATTATTCTGTTTCCCTGTTACAACTCCCTCCTATCGAGTTCTTGTCTATTTAGTTAAAGTTACGAGTGCCATCTCATTGGTGTTATTCTCGTATTCATAAAATGAAGTCCCAGAAAATTGTCGCTAGTAACTCGTAACGATGAGTACAACGAGTGGCATAGGAAATATCGAAAACCGCCATTTCATTATAAAGGAATCAGTTAACTCAAAAGGCCAAGGTTTTTATAGTGTCATCTGAATAGCCTGCGTGTTATTCTATAAACAAATGTTCTTTTTCCGCTCATTAAGAATGACCTCTGACCTTAAGTTGACGAAAACTCGTATTAAAATATGCAGTGAGCGGGCCAGTTCAATGATACTAAAGGTTATTTACCAGAAGTTATGGCTCCATGTTTGGACACGTAACTGTTTTTTTACTTGGTGTCTTAAAAAAGACGGTACACAGATTTGATTCGACTATTTTTGGTAAACGCAATTACCCGGTAGTCACTACTTTTGTCTTCTAGGGTCTAACGACCTCCGGGAGGTCCAGTAGAGCAAAGTTGTTTTTATAGACAATATAAGATTGCTCCCTTACATATGCTGCCTTATTAGTATCAAGGTCGCCGTTCGACCTCTTGCTAGTCGGGTTAAGTGCCGAGTTTTATACTTTAAGTCACATGAGCCGATGTTACCGAAGTATAACACGACTGGAGAGTAAGGCGAGAGTCGCAGGACCGATAACTGCGTATTCACTAAAGTATGATGGTTACAACACCGCCAATCTCCTGATTTCGACTGAAAAAGTACCTTCATGGCTATTATGCCCGAAGAGGTACGCAGATGTTAGCAATGGAAACTCCTCCTGGACGAGATCCTTAAATTGCAGAGACCAGAGTGTGTAAGTTTTGTGGCATACGCAGACGATTTGACGTTTGCGATCGAGGCACCGTCGCGCGCCGTTATCAAACAGAAATGTTCCTTCCACGATCTTGAACAGTTCACCGGATTGGGGGACCCGTAATAGGCTAACATTTTCCGCAGCCAAGGGACCAAAGGGAATATACAACACACAAGGGTTCTGTCAAATTCCCATGATTAGCGCGTTGAAACATACTAACTCTCTAGCGTTACTTTATTAGTATAGAAGTGTAGATATCATCTGAAACAGTCTGTTACTATTTCGACAGCCGATACATAAACACGTTCGCGTATCTTATGGGCAGTCGGTACACAAGTGCATAAATCTTCACACCGGCTGCTCCGTTTTCGAACGCGTATGCAAATGGCTCCCGTCTGACAAGTGGACCGGCTGGCCTTTCGACTTTACATCCAAATGAGCATCGATAAGCATCGCTCACTCACGTGATACAATTAGCCTTTGTTGGGAACAGGTTGAGCACTTTGTCAATCGTTACTATTGAGGCGCTCACGGGTTTACCAGTTATAAGTTAGGCAACGTAGGCTGAACGCTTTTTAAATAGTCGCCATACTTCACTTATTAAATAATTGTAATCATAAGTCTTTTAAAGCGGTAGAAGACTCTTAATGACTATCGATGCCGATAAATATCTATGTTAGAAGAGTTGTCTTCCTTCAGCCTATGCATCTAATGACCCGTCGTCCCGGCCCAGTTCGCCTGGACCACAGCACGTCGCTTCCTCCTACCACGTATGTAACCATTGTCAACTACTCTCTTGAAGTAATTATTTTACTTTATGTAAATAAGTCTCTGCGCCTGTGGTTTCTGTCGCAGAGATCTTTCCCAGAGAGAAACATTCACTTGTTTCTTGGTCAAAAGTAGTTGTTATGTTATTCCAGATTGTATAACATGTGCCAAATTTCTTCTCATGCCTGATATAGTATTTGCGCGCAGGAGTAATAAACATCAAACATGCATTTTATTTTTATAATATAGGGGGAGAAACGAACAATCGGAGAATTAAACGACTACCGAGACCCTTTCATAGGTGTCGGAAGTAAGCATGACTAAGCCGATGCGTTACACTCCTTTTCACCTCCCCCCAAGGGGCCACTAACAGCTCACAATCGCACGCAACACGATAATTTACGGCGGTAAGTGAGCGAGAGGTACCTCCCCGGTCGCGCCGGCCCAATACCGTTGCATAAGTGGATGTTGTGTCATGCACCATGCATGGCACTACCTCCTCCTATGCAGCACGGCACTACCTCTCACCAAACTTTCACATTTATTACGAGAATAATTCAAAAGTCCAGCACAAATTTAAAAGTGAAATGAAACAGTCACAGTAGGTAAGTATTTATACGACTCAATCCAATATTATTTATACGACTCAATCCAATATTATTTACGATGAGTTCTTATTACTGTACTACCGACTAAATCGAACTAAAGATGATTAGAGAAATCGAAACCGCCAATAAACAACGTTGGCTTAAATAAATATTTATAAAAAGTTGTTACATAATCTGTAATATGTCAGCACCTTCTATAAGTAACATTGATACAACTTCGGATATTATATTGATCAGAGATAATGGGCATGACATCAAATTACTTTAGAGCAGCTGGTTGGAGCTAAAGCTAACTGCCAGCATTATATTTACTTTTTACTTTATTTATTTGGGACATTGTACAATAGACACACAAAATTTTAGTGTAGAATAATTAGTTAACTCGTAACTGTTTAATTTAGATTTAAAAGTTCTTTACTGTCTTAGGGTAGGTCACTTAGTAGTGCAACCAATGACATTAACAACATGTTAAGCAAATGTGATCCGAACAATAATATAATATCACCTTAAGTAATAATGTTAAATACAAAAAAAAAGAGATAAAATGATTCCAAAGATATCAACATGACTAAATTTGTTTACAATATTCCTTTTGTATGATGCCATGACTCCGCATCCGTTCAGCTTGAGGACACAAAAGTTGATGTGTGGGCACATCACTATCTATTCATCGTATATTGATACATCTGATGGTCAGTTTTGATACATCATATCGATAAACAAATAATAGATTTTGAAAAAAAAAAAGCTTTATACCAACCAGCTGGACAAGCTCGTAGTGATGAAGAACATATGATTCTTTTAATGTAGCGTTCTACTTTTCTGGTTGGCCGTGACCGCCGTTCTATGCCTGTGCTGGGAAAGCAAAATTTCTTATAACCTCGATGTGAAAAGGTAAACCAAAAATTTTCAAGATTTTGTGAGGATTGTGGCTAAGGAATATTCAAAGTATAAACCAGTCCGGCCAGTGATAGCCGACGACCATAAACATCTGCACTAGATGTTAAAGTTATAAGAACTGGTAAAAAAATAAACTGAAGATTTCATCACTGACTCATCGTTGAAAAATTCGTTTTTATACATATATACATATATATATATATNCTTACACGGCCGTCTGTCTGTGGATGTCGCAAGCCGCGGCAGCACTTGGCAAATGCCGGCCCGACCTGCTCGCTGCTCACTGCCCTACTGAGTTTTTGTGCACGTAATCTCGTTGCGACATTTCGTTAATTTCGTTTGACATCCACTGGTACGCTTAATGAAATTTAATGTTCGTCAATAATTATATTAAATCAGTGCGTATAATAAAACGGTGAGGAATCGTGTGCCTGTACATTAAATATTTTCACAACAGAAAAGTTATAGGGTGATAAGTATACAGTGGTGTTAGAGGAAAAATTTGAAGATAAAATATTGTCTGTTTGTATGTTTGTACAGTTATGTAACCACGTTTTGTTTTTTTTTTGTTTTTTCGGAGGGACCTAATACTGGTTGGCGGCGCTAGTCCAGCCTGAACAGTTCGACTGACTACGAAGACTTTTTTGTCTTCAGGTTACCACGTTTTGTTCGGTTTGTGAACCAAATGAGGGCCTAACGGGGGCTCGGGCAAATAAGGTCAAGGAGATTAATTAATGTCCTGCTGTTCGGATATTTATAAACGTCAATGTGTATTTGTTGAGTGGAAAACGACAAGACCTAGTGTAGTTTTCACGGAAATAGTAGATAGTGATAGTGGTCGATACCCTAAACGATTAACAAACGGATATCTCTAACACGGCGCGTATGCATGATGGCAGTCCTGTGTCATTTGATAAGTGGTATTGTTTAATTTCGTTTTAAAAGAAAATGGACTAAAGCCCTACTTGATAGTCGATAAAATGTCCTTTATTTATTTGTTTATTTTGCCTTTGCAATGTTAGGACCTAGCAGTTGCACTGGAAAGTCATTCAAATTAGATCGTGCCTTTTTTATTTCGTGAAGAACTGCGTTTAGGCACAAGTTATATCATAACTTATGGAGACAATTATAATTATTATTATAATTTGAATCACATCTCGATGTCGTTTCTTCCACAACAATTTTTTCATAAAAAAAAATGAATCTTAATATAATGGTCAGCTTGAATGTTATAAGCTCTATGAACCTTGTACGAAGCGCGGTCGCAGGCTACGAGGCGCTAGCGCCTTTGAACATAGAACAAACTTCACGACATTACAATAAACTTAGAAAAAAAGCATTTAAATTAGTGTCTCGAGTTATGTCGAAATCCGTAAACAAAGGTTTGTAGTTTATGATACTATCCAATATCCATCACTATGAGCATATTTTGTTTTGAAATAGGCCTGTATAATGATTAGGCGACAAATTAGGTAGCACGCCTCCCAGCGCGATCGCTGCGGCAATCTCTTGTAATTACAATTTATACGCGTTATATCAGATCCATTGTAAATTATACTGCCGAGGAAATGGCGGGCCTCGGCCGATTAACTCACCTTACCTCATTATATATGCAAATCAATCATAAGACCTCTCGGACGAGCTATTCGATATTTGCCTAGGAAGTTTAATTTTATTTATAAGGTATAACTTCTAATAAAATTATGTCTTTATGTGATCGTTAATCTCAATGGCCATTCAATTAAGCTAGACATCATAGAGGTTTATTGATTTTAACATTAGGTCCTTACATATGAAATTGGCGTTTTTCGTACTGGCCAGTGTAATCACGAATTTCTAATCTTTGGTAAGGAAGTCCAAATTCAAATTTGCGTCACTCATTTTACAAAATGGAAAACTTAAAATCATTTCATTCGACATTCAACAAGCAAAGATTAACACCAAAGAATTTACTTGTAAGCGATTGGTTGACTAGTGCCGGTATTGTTCATTAAAGTTTTGCCAATATTATAACGGCTGTTGTCCATTATCGACAAAACAAGATGGAAAAGCTAGTGGCTAAACAACCTAGGCTGGTCAATCGCTCCACGCCACTGCTGCTCTACGACAACGCTAGACGGCACACTACGCAACAGACGGCTACTAGACCAGAGGAGCTTCAATTGAGAAGTCTAAGACATCCTCCCGTATTCCCCGGAACTTGCTCCAACAGATTATACCATTTTTTTTAATTTGGATAACTTCTTGCAACTCCGATGGGGCAGTCCAAATCACCTTCAATGATTTTATTGGTTCCCGTCCGACCAGTTTTCTTTTAGTAAAGGGATCAATGAACTACCTATGAGATGGCAAAATTGCATAGAAAACAATGGTTCATACTTTGATTAATTAAATATATTACATTGAAAAGCAGTATTCCGGCAGCTTCGTCACATTCACACATCGCCTACAGCACAGAGCTTGAAGACTTGTCTTCAACCAACGCGTTCTCCCCATGATGACCTACGGGGTCGAAACATGGCCCCTTAATTGATTAATGAACGTGCTATGTTGAGTGTTTCTCTGTGCGACAGAATTCGTAACGAAGTCATAAGGCAGAAAACTAAAGTATCCGATATTACGCAATGAATAATAGCTAGCGGATATTCAAAATGGCAGATGTGGCAGTAAGGTTCTGGAGTGGAGGCCGCGTTTAGGAAAATGAAGCGTTGGTCGACCGTTCACCATGTGGGAAGACGATCTCCGTGCAGGAGCTGTGACGGGATGGATGTGAGTAGTAGAAGATCGATCTTGGCGTTCATTGAAAGGAAACTGTCCAGCAGCGGACCGATAAGGGCTGATGATGATAATGATGATGATATTAAAAAATATTCGGTTTTTTGTTCCTCCCATACAAAACGCCAATTTCATATGTAAGGACGTAATGTAATAAAAACAATTAAGGTGGTTGATCGTAAGGGCACAGATTATATTGATAAGATATCGAAGTGGATTAAGAGTCTTCTAAATTAAATATAACGATGAGTCGAAAATAGGTTCCTCTTTAAAGTTATCTCTGTTATATTGAATTTGCTGTTGTATTATTGCGTCTTAGGTTTACGCGAATGTAGCTCATTACATTAAAAGTACTACGGATTGTATCGCCTGAGTCCACTCGTGACCATGGGTTGCTGTAAATCTTCTGAAACGTCGGGCTAGTTCAATTATTAAATAAACCACGATAAAACCAGCAAACTTATATATATATATGTATGTGTGTTGTTACATGCAGTAATTTATTGTAGTGAGTAAACGCTGGGCCAGTTAAATAATTAAATAAACGTCGACGATAAAATCCGTAAAAGTAGTTTTATTGTAAGGAAATAATTTTCACCTCTATTTAATGTGACTGGGTCTTGTGGCATAAAGCCGACCTCTAAGCACGGAGTGATCACTGACCACGTTGCCCGGTGTCCGAGTGATTTTATTCCCGATCGTACACCTGTTGAAGCGGTGCGGTGCTTCATGTCTAATGAATGGCGCAATCGGGACGTAATTCAACGCAGACGTCGGGCTTCTGGTGTTGCAGGCTTTTATGGTCGAACAACGTCAGACGACGTAAATGTTAGTAACACCTCTAACCGACTGTGCCCGAAAGACGATAATGTTGTTCGAGTTTGTGTGTTTGTGTGTAAATTTGTAAGTCCTCACCTACAGCCTGAACTGTTTGACAGATTTTAACGTAAAAGATGTCGTTAGATCTTAACTAACTGTTACATGTACCTTCTTGTTACATGCCGTAAATAAAATAATCAAAGCAACAAAAAACCGAACTGCTAACTGAAAGCAAAAAAAAAAACATGGTTTCTACAGTCGGGACACATTTTTAAAATATTGACAAAAATCTACTTGATATATTTGGCCCTAATGTAGCAGACTGGTTTCTTTCCGTTCGCTTAGCAGTCACGTTTATTTTTCGTTTAATTGATTTTTCAATCGAATTCATCAGGTGAGGAGAGACTTTAATACGACGAAATGTGGTAGAATGGAGCAGGAACGCTGGCTCATTTTGTATGATATTATAGGTATCTGCTACATGGGCTACACTGGAAATTGTCGTAGGTGCATACAAGTCCGTACCCACAAACCTGCTTCTAGGTATTAACAACTACTATACAACAAATAACAGAACAATCTCACGGACTCAAAAGAACCTATATGTATAGTGTATATACGAGTACATGACTTGATTACGTCACGGACTGTGTGATGCAGCTTTGGACTGTGGTCTGTACATTTTACGAGTGTGACCTACCGTACTCCGACGATGATATGTTAATGAAGTTTAAGACCGAGTTCGCTATCACTAGTGATCAGCGGACAGGTGATCACGTCCCGGTGAGTGGGCGGTCCCGATTAGATCTAGCCATTGTCTAGGGTCGACGCTGTCTGAAGTCCTAGACTTCACACGAACTCTCACCACCTCCACGTTGGTCTTAATACATTTATTTCATTATTTTCTTGTACAAAGACCTGCTTCATCATAACCATCTTCAAGCTACAGCTGAACATCAGCCAATGAACATCAGGGTATTGCTCTATCTAGACAGTTCGCGCGCTATCTATCACCAATATACAGTACCTTAATTGTGTAACGAATATCTTAAAAAATACGAACACAGTTTTGTTTTATTGTCTATATGTCATATATCACTTAAGTCATTGCAAGGCTCTCTTCTGTCCAGCTCTTATGAATCACTCTCTCGCGCCGGGCTCTTCTTTTCTCCTGTATTATATTAGATCTTTTATGTTATATTATAATTCAGGTAAAAAGACACAAAGTTTAAATAGGGACACGATTAAAGAAACAAGAATATATTTTACCTAGATCTTCTAAAGATGACACACATGTGTCCGACAATTTTTTTAGCACAAAGTAGACTCTCAGTTTCCTTTGTAGTATATTACATATTTTTATAAAGGGGTGAACGTGCAGACGGAGCGTTTTGCTTTCTACTGACGCAAATAAACATCTGTATAATGTTTATGCAGGCCTTATGTCTTACCCTCTAACAGGCCACAGCAACGTCACCATCCGAACGAAACCGTAGTACACGTGAATGAGCGCGCGGTGCCTCGCCAGCCGTGCCGGCCCGAGTATGCCGCATGATACTGCCTCTTCGTAAATTTTTTTGACCGCTTTTTATCAATGCATCAGAAGCCTTGTCGGGCTCACATTAACGGACAGAATGTATAAACTTCAATCCCACATATCAATTCCGACTGAATCTTATACGGGCTGTGTACTTAAATTTCAAATATACAACATATTTATGACAGACATAAACCGTAAATTCATAAAACGATACCACGAATGAGCATTTAGCGCAGTGAGTAAACAAGGTCCGCATGAAGGTTCCATTATGTTATCTAACGGTATGATTTAATCTGTCTTATTAAGCTATAAGATAGCAGCCCTACGCACCGTTAGCCGGGAAATATGACCGCGTGAAAACCATAAACCGCTCTGCGCGTGCGCCGGTGTCGGCGCGACGGGCGACATCTAGTGCTGGCTTTATGGACAGCTTAAAGCGCTAATGGCTTTATGTATTACAAATTAGTAGTACATATAATTCTTCGCGCTTCTCTAATTCTTTGCATATTTTCTTACTTTCAGTACTATGCTGGTGAAAAGTGGCGAGCTCTACAGACTCTCACGAACTATTCCATGACCCTGATTTTTTTAAAAAGTGAAAGACACGAAGGGTGATTTTTTCTGCTTTCCATAAAATATATTTAAGAAGGGCTAAATAAAGGCCTTCGCTGGAAGGGTTTAATTAAATTAATGCAATAAGAAGCAGTGCCATGCTTTGCAAGCGATTTCCTTTATAATTGTAAAGAGGATGTAAACGAGAAATCGTCACCTATTGACTACTACCGACGCCCATAGACATTTCATTGTTAGACAGATTCGTTGCCTTCCTGCCCTACTCTTCTCCATTGGGCCACCGGCAACTTACAAACCGTACGAAACGTGACAGCATAGCTCTCTTTACTGCGGTGTTATGTGAATGCGAGTTACCTCTCCGGCCGTGCCGGCCCAACACAGCTGCAATGCAGCATGCGTTTAAGTGCGAGGTGGCCTGTGCAGGTCTTGACATTTGCTTCAAATTTCACTACGTAAGACGGGGCCGTGTCAGCTTCCATCGTTAGCCTCAGTACCGCTGAAACTGTACATCAGCAGGTAACCGAGAGGGGACAAAGGAGACGTGTCCCCTGACCCGCCGCGTGCCGCTGTCGTGACATGTCTGCGCATACGCAAAGCTAATTGTGTCCGCAGCTCGCAACAGCATAACGGTCATGCGATTGTATCTAGTCACATGAATGTTTGAAATTCACAATTTAAAACTAGAAATATTATTATTGTCGTTACTATGTTTTACGTGCGTGTGAAGACTACACCGTCGCTTTGAGAGTGCTTATGGAGACTCCGAATTTCCAAGACAGCGAAAATTGACAGTTCAATACTAAAATACGAGGGTGGATCTAAAAGTTCCAAGCCTGACCAAGACAATGAAAGAAAAGTGGATCTAAATTTATTTTTATTTTTCGACATAGTCTCCATCTAGTTCAACACACTTCTTTCACCTGACCTGCTACTTGTTTATCCCCTCGAAAAAAAAAGATTCCGGAAGGTCGGCGAAATAATCGTTTACTGCGACTGTCACCTCATCTTTGGTCGAAAATTTCGAGCCATTTGATTGATTTTTTAAATTTGGAAATAAATGATAATCCGAGGGGGCTAAATCTGGCGAATAAGGTGGGTGGGGCAGCAATTCGTAGCCACAATCATGGCTCACAGACATTATTTCAACCGAAGTGTGAACACGTGCATTTATTGCATATTATTATGTACATTGATGAAACAAAACTTTCTTACGCAACATTCCCGGCCTTTTTTCTTTTATTTCTTCGCGGAGTCTCCGTAAAAGGATACAATAATAACTAGAACTTATAGTTTGACCTTTCGGTAAATAATCTACAAAAATAATGCCCTTCGCATCCCAAAAAACAGAAGCCATGACTTTGTTAGTCGACAAAACGACCTTAGCCTTTTTCGGTGTAGGAGAGTCAGATCTTTTCCACTGTTTGGATTGTTGATTTGATTCAGGAGTATGGTGGTGAACCCAGCTATCATCCATGGTCACAAATCTAGACAAAAAGTCCTCGGGATCAGTCTCAAAAAGTTCCGAACAGTCTCGTGAAATTGTGTATCGAACTCGTTTTTGTTCAGCTGAAAGCAACCTCGGGACCCAGCGAGCAGAAACCTTATGGAACCCCAACTCTTTCGTTATTATGTGTTGTACCCGGCCATTACTAATGTTTGTTATCTCAGCTATCTTACCAATGGTCCAACGTCGGTCACCCAGTACGAGATCACAAATTTTATCGATGTTTTCTTTCGTGGTAGAGGGTGTAGGCCTTCCACTCCTAGGATATTTTTAATGCTCTCACGACCGCGCTTAAACTCAGCTATCTACTTCTTGATACTGGAATACGATGGAGCAGACTCCCCCAAAGTGCTCACCATATCTTGATGGATGTCTTTTGGTGATAGGCCTTTTTTATTGATGTACTTAATGACTGCACGGTGTTCAATTTTTTCCATTATTAAAAATTGCGTCAGATTGCTTCAAACAAACAATCACAGAAAATTTATATTGTGCAGTATCAGAATGAAACTGCGCACAAAAAATCAATATGACACATTCTAACAAATGACGGTAGATTTAAAAAGATGTCATAGCTCCATGTAGGTTAGGCCACGAACTTTTAGATCCACCCTCCGCAGCAGATAAGTTAACGCATTAACGCTTAAAAGAAAATCTGTCTGTTGAGTGTAATTAATAAACATACATGCTCAAATCCATCTACCAGATGCTACAGAGTATTTTAGAGGAATATGCTAGTATACCTTCTATTTATTCCGACGACTAGTGTTCAAACAAATCATTATAAATTCTTCAGCTTTATATTATTAGTATAGATACTCCGCGCTTTCAATCGTTTCTTAAGGTGTAAAGTCTAAACATATAACCCTACTCCTGGCCCAGCTGTGTAACTCTATCAAGCTTTATGTTCCTTCGTACTTTAAGGTTTCTAGCACGAGAGGAAAGTGACCTTAGCATGCATAAATCTAATGCGACACAACCAATAACAACATAATTTCCCACAAACACCTAGAGCAAACAAAACGTTACATCAACTCGAGGAAATATTGTCTCTGGCGGCGGATTTCCTTTTCCGATAACGTAACATTGAATAAACATGAGAACTTTATTGTAATTACTAATTTTTTTTCCATAATTTTCCTATGTTTTCTATTAGATTAATCATATGATATTTGGTATGTATCTACCGCAGTAGATAAGTAAACGCATTAACGCTTAAAAGAAAATCTGACTGTTGAGAGTACATTTTTTTAAGTCACGTAAGGAAGTAACTTAGTTTTAAACCACGTTGTGATATGTAGCTCTGCCCTACCCCTTTAGGGAACAATAATCAAGCTGCCAGTAACCACACTGCAACCGTAACAAATTACAGATAATAAAAAATAACAACGTCACTAAAAAAGCAGAACGAGCTCATATCGTTGTCTTTCGTATTAATTTAAAAATATAAATTTAATTAAAAGTTATGAGCGCATTAACCGCTTTCAACGTGAACTCGGCGGCCATAATGAATGCAGATTATATTAATGTGTCCATTTAATAAAACGCGCCAATGTGAATTTTAATAGATTCAATTTCGCGTTTCTCTGCGGCGACAAATCGATCAATCTAACGAAAAGTAAAAGTGTACAGATTACACTGAGGATAAATTTCTTTACTGTTTTGTAGCAGTAGTAGTATACGAAGTGGTAATACTTAGTAGTTTTTTTTATGGTAGAAGTGGAATGTCTTCAAAAATATGTGTCGACGCTAGCCAGTTGTGTGGAATTTTTACCTACTAAAACCTGCTCTCGCTACAAGTGCCCAGCACTACGGTTGCGCGTTAGCAATACTTCATGGCCCTGCTACTCCTTCTAATTTCCTCTGTACTTTCTTCTTCCTTCTTCGCCGATATTGCTCTCCAATTGCTCTTCGACGTCAACACCCAGGGAACGACCTGGATAGGACCTTGAGGCACTCCCTTCACAGCGTAGCCTTATTTCAGACCAACGTTAACAGACAAAAAGGTGCGCTCAGCAGATTCACTCAGCCAGGAGCGCTACGAATCCCCACCATAATTCAAGCCTTGTCGTAGCGGTGGAACTTAGTGGCCTGGGGCGAACCCAGAAGCCAATTGAACCGAAGGGGATCTTTGCATCCCTTTTATAAGATGAGGGGGCTAAATATCAGAAGGAGCTCTCGGTACCCCTCTTATAAGAAGAGGGGACCAAAGTGCTACAGGAGGAGGCGCTTTCGCGCACAGCACAAGGGGCGAGGATGGAACCTCACCCCAATAGACTGTCCCAAAGTCGGTGTGGTTGTCCTGTAGTGCAGGGCAACCCCATCTGTGGAGGTGGAGTTGGCCCCGTAGGGGGCTGACGAGCCGTCGAGGTAGGGCAACTCGACGGCTAGTTGATGATTTGTTGTTCCGGGGCACCTCACCAAGGGCGGCACTGATGGCACTCGCGGTGGTTTTTGTGGGTACTATACATGACCCCCACCCAAAGCCAGTGAAGGCGCGTAAATGCGTTTCCCCGCATCAAAAAAAGGAGCGTTGCGGAACCCATACGATGTGAATAGCCGTTCAATTCACAGTTTAGACGACAGTCCTCTCAACCTGTCGGTGAGTGTTTACGGGGGTATTTAAATCACAGACATTTCCAAAGACACGAATTACATACGCAAAAATGCTCGTCTTTGTAGTGCGACCAATTACTATAAATATTTTTGTGTATTAAACAACTTAAAAGTCCACGCACTTTGATTGACTGCACCACTAGTTATTGTCATTAAGGCAGTAAGGCTCATTAATGGCGCGTAGGAGGCGGAACGGGGAAACTTAATTTGTCATAAATACGCGTTTATGTGACACACAAACGGACACGCCGCGCATTATACATTCTTCACACCTCGTCGGCCCTTTACGGATAAATTGTGAAATATGGTAATGAAACGTTTTTCATTATTTTTTATTCGTGTTTTTTTGTTAGGCGGGATTGAATAGTCGGGGTTTAATTCCTCAAGGAGGATATGTTCAAATCATTGTCTTTTTTATGTCTACGTTAATCGGAAAGTTCTGCCTTTATATTCATCGTTATCATTAAAGCAAATCAGGCATCTTTAGCCGCCCGTTTTGCTTTAAGGCTTGAAAATGTTCTCAACCCGGGGAGGGTTGAGAACATTTCCGGATTGAGAATAAGAATTCAGTTCTTAAAGTTTGCGTTTCATCATTGGTGTGTTAGATTTCAAACATCACGGTTTTAAGTTTTTAAAATTTTTGTCTGCCAACAATCACGCAGATGGTTTTTTGGTGATGGAAAATGCTTTCCAGACCAGAGACCTTAGCCTAATGAATTGCCTCAGGACAAGTATACGCTATAGTTCAAGTCAGCAAGCTCAATTGACACTGAGCTGACCACATTTGTGGTAGAAATGAGGATCTACACCGAAACGCGCAATGTAGGTCCACCGTTGGACTGATGATCTGGTTAAAGATTGCGAAAAGCCGCTGGATGTAAGCAGCTAGGCGATGATGTTGTTCAAATTTCATGTGACTGATGTGTATTTAGTGTTTATCTTCACCATCTCGCGTCCACAAACCGGTGTGCGAGTAATGTAATACGTGAAAAAGTAAAAAAATGTGAGTAATAATGTAATGTAATACGACAGATACATTAAGATAACACTAGGAGAGCTGTGGATTGCATCTGCGTTGCGCGTGCGCCTCTGCGCCGCTCTCCACTTCACACTCTGAATGCTACGCGCTGTGGTCCGAGGCACGAGCGATTGGGATGTATCAAGGAACAATACGTGCAGTGGATTCTTTAGGTTCGTTGTCGCCATAGACAATATCTGATTTGGTGCCCTTTTTGGGTTTCCGTACATTTTAAATCTTTTTGTTTTTCTTCTTCTTGTGAGTACCGTCTCCTGTCGGAGATCGGTGTAGTCATCACAGCGAATCAGACCATTGGTTTTATCCTTGAATCGTGCCGTCCTAGGCCTGGGAGGAAATACCCCTCTAAATGATTGAACTTGTGTTTTCTTACGAGTTTACTCAAGGAACCTTCTACTACAAATACAAAAAGCAATAATCTTTTTTTGAGATATGGAGTTGTGTAGTTCCAATGTAATATTGTTATATTATTCTATGTATAAAAAATTGCATATTTAGCTCACTGTTTGTATGATTAACATATATACGAAATGACGGAACGACGAAGCGAAGAAAGGAATTTGTAAAATATCATTCTTAAGGTCAAGTACTAGTCGAAACTTTCTATGAAATCAAAACTTACGCGGATGAAACCACAGGAGTACAAATAAAATTTAGTAGACATTAGCTATGTACAATCCAAAACAATTCTGAAAACTGCAACACATAATCTCGTCAATTCCCCAATGTTTTTATAATGTCTGAACCGCTCCGCCCATGCCTCAGACCGCCGCCCGCCATCCAAGCCCCACGGTCCAGTACGCCGGCGCTCTGCTTCGTGTGACACGCGACACTTTCTGTCGGACAGCGGAATCCAGCACACTACGTGTAGAAACGAAGAGTGCCATTGTTAGCTGCATATGCTTGTAGATATCTAAGGTTTCTAAAATACCCATAACTCGAATATTCCAGTACATAGCTTTACCATAATCAGGTTCGACTATCGCTCGGAAGAATTCGAACATCCCTATCGGAATAGAAAAGTTATACTGCCGGTAGTAGCAGATTTCTTCCATATGATTATTCATACTGTTCGCGTCTTTAATTTTATGCCACGATTACACAAGTTTTTTGATTTTATAGAGGGCAAAGGAGCGCTAGAGGCTCATAAAGGCTAAAGGTTTTGCGGACTGACGTTCTTTTTCTATCACCTCATAGTAGCATAGGTTGCGGAAAAATAAGAAATATCCTTTAGATTTTTTTACTGTGTTAGGAGATCAAACGAGGAATCGGAGCCACAGACACCCGAATTACTATTTATTGATGGTAAGCGGATGCGTTGCCTTCCTTTCCTCATACTCTCCAATAGTCTGGGCCACCGGCGACTCTTTCCACCGGTCATGTGAGCGAGAGGTACGTCTCCGGTCGTGACGGCCCAATTACATACCTACCATACGACCAACCATCGCACTAACTTTTACTAAAAATAATTAATAAATATAAAAAGAAATATTATATAACTGTAACAACAGTACTGAATCATGTTTATTATACAACATTAAATAAAAACACATCTATAAAACGCGCTCGATTTCCGCGCGTGCGCGTACAACAAAAACCATTTAGTATTCAACTTTCAACAAACAAAAGTCGTGTTTCCGTATGTTGTATAACAAAGAGCACCAGACAAAAAGCCGTAGTCGATCAAAAATCGATTTTCCGTCGATATCCGAGTGATTTATTCGATTCGCACATCGATTCACCGCGAAGTGCTAACAGCCAGTTACTGTCGAGTTGTGAGTAGCGGTTATAAATGTGCGTTTAAACGAACACCTACTAATTAAGTACTTACAATGTACAGTAGGAAGTAGACATCATCATCAACCTGCCTTGCACCGATGTTTTTTTTCTCGAAGGGACCTACTACTGGTTGGCGGCGCTATTGCTCCCGCCTCCACAGTTCAACGGACTAGCGAAGAGTTTTGTGTCATCTGGTTTAGACATCCTTTTTTTATATACCACATGAGGCAAACGAAGTTTTGGAGTGACCACCAACGCCCACAGACATGTCCTACCCCGGAGTCGCAGAGATGCGTTGCCGGCCTTTAAGATACAAGTAGGCTCTTTTCTTAACGATCCCTAAGTCGTATCGGTTCAGAAACACTGAAGGTGTTAGCTGATTCCATAAGGAAATCATTTTGTGAGTCTTTGATAGTAGGTGGAGAGAGCATACGAGTTTGCTAAGTGAGCATTACTTTATCTGACGACGGAAAGATATAAGCCCTTACGTATTCCCATTCAATCATTAACAACGATCTTAAATAACAAAATATCACTTGTAATTTTCATGTACGAAAGATTAAATTAATAATTATAACGCAGATAACAAAGATGTAATGATAGGAAATTGTCTAGCATGCCGCATGACTATGGTCTAATGACTAGTCTCACGCATAAGTGTCTGCAGGCGCAGCATCCGTACCTGAAACAAAAAGGAAACATAAGTTTATATAATAACGAGACAATTCACGTGTATTGGTGAACGACACTATCCACTATATTATTATAACTTATATTCACAGCGCATTATACACTGATAATGTAAAGCTGAAGTGTGTGTTGGTTTATTTGAACGCGCTAATCTCAGGAACACTGGCCAGAATTTAAACAAATCATTTTGTGTTGAATAGTCCATTTATCGAGGTACCGGATAGGACAGGATAGGACCGCGGGTGATTGTCGGAGGGGACTTGTCAAAGTCGAGCATCATCGTCGGCGATGCTCGGCAGCGGCGAGTCCTACCAGGCGATGGCTTCCTTCTGTGAGACCGTCATGTCCCAGAAGGAAGCCGACGAGCGGGTGAGAGAGGAGGCTGCCGACGCGGCCTCCCCCCGCCGACGACGAATGGGGGTACGAAAGAGGCACTATCTGCAGCGCCTTCCGGTCCACTTCATAAAGACACGGCGTCGTGGGGACTGTCATAGTGTAGCCGGACAGTCTCCGAGGAAGTGAGGTCTGGCCTTTTCGCCGAGGCCAGCCTGTCGCTAATGCCTCCACTAATAGCGGCTGAAGGCTCCCGTAGGGGTTTAGTTGGTATTGCTACCCAATGACCGAGTCTAACATAGGTCTGTAAGTCTACCCGGGCTCCCAGGTATCATGCGGAAATGCATTCCCCTTCGTCACCAGAAGAAAAAAAAAAGAAAAGGGACCGTGGGTGATGGGTTTGAAGACGCCGGTTAAAGAAAAACATTACCCACCTTCGGACATAGTGGGGTAAAAACATTTATCAATAAGGGCGTTTAATATAAAAGCTATGGCATATTTAACAAGTATACGAGGAGATTCTCCAAATGTTTATGTTCAATTGTCCTCATTTCAGGAAGACATGCCATGTGGCCTGGCGCCACCATCATCTCCGGAACGACAGTAAGTGACGAATCCGTGGGGAACGTGTTCCGCGAAGGAAACGGAATGAACACCTGGGTGTTACTTACTCATCGGTCGTTTAACGCACACGTCATCTAAATAATTAGATTCCACATAAGTGGATATGGAATTCAAGTATTCTTAATAATTCCTAGGACGGTTTACCGACGGACTACAATGAAACGAAATGAATAAAAAAAATTATTTCATTGATACTATAAAAAATTATCAATTAAATTTATCACCTCGCTTCATTCCTAGTCCTGACCCGTGAACATTTGTCCAAACAAACTCAGCGGATCTCATCAACTAACAGAATGTCTTTAAATATATAAGTTATTGAATAATTGCACGGACACAGTCTGGGTAGAGCATCCTACTCCCAAGGTGTGGTACCGCTAATGCACTCTATTAGTGAGACATCTCAGCAATCCGATGAGCTTCATCGATTGGGCTTCTTTTCGCTGCCACAGAATAAGTTCAGGCCCAAAAAAAATAATCAAAAACTGCAGTTGTTTCACCAGCCGTGTGAGAATATTCTTTTACGATATCAAGAGGTCGCACCAAATATTAGTCGCGTTAGAAAAAAAGTAGAAAGTCAATCGCGACCCGGCGGTGACAGGTTAATGACATGCGCGATGTTTTACACTGATTAGATAAAGGAGTCACAACGACTGATATAAAGTAATATATACCAAAATTTATGAAAACGAGATAAGAGAAATCGCGGTGCAATCGAGAGGGATATTTTAATAAATATTGTGTAAACGAGACGGATATATTAATAAATATTGAAGTTTTTCCAGTTTGGGTACGGAACACGGAGAGCATTTACATAAACACGCGGACTTTCACAAGCGACACACAAAGACACCAGCTCATCATTGTGACAGCCAGAAGCTTGTCAGGTGCAGAAAAAAGGCGCATGAGCAAGCGGTACCGTTAAATTTGTTCTAACAACTAACAGACTACTTTGGCCCATTCATAAAAACGGCGCACGCGCAGCTAGTCGGCTCACCATACTTTCAAATATTGTCGGACTCATAGAAATTTATAGAACATAAAATATGGATAATAATGTATGTCATGTCACGTATAACATAAGTTACAAAAACCCCGGAACTCCATAAGTCCTCTCCATCTACATTAATAATAACATGGTAAATATTTCGTATGTTTAAATAAATGCTCATGACTTACTGGTCCGATTTGCAAATTTTTTTTTACTGTTATATAGCCCATTTTATTAAGGTTATAGACTATATACCACCATGGTACGACAAATAGTAGCAGAGTACGCAGATCAACCGCAGGGCGCCACTAGTAAAGAATATAAAGCATTCATCATCATCACCATTATCACCCCTATCGGTCCACTGCTGGACGCTGGCCTCTCTCAATGAACGCCAAGACGACCGATCTCCTGCTACGCGCATCCATCCCGGACCGGCTACTGCACGGAAATCGTCTGCCCACCTGGTGAACAGTCGACTAATACTTCGTTTTCCTAAACGCGGTCTCCACTCCAGAACCTTACTGCCCCATCTGCCATCAGTTCTTCTAGTGTGTGAGTAGCCTATTGCTACTTCAGCGAGATTATTCTTCGCGTCATATCGGATACGTGATAAAGTATTCAACTGATGATAATTAGATCAGTATTGTTTTATTAATGCGCCACAACACTATTGTAACTTGTAAGGCTCCACTTACTAAAAGTAACATGAAGTAAAAACCTTGTATTTTCGTCTACTTTATAAAATATCTGTACAATGTCAGGTGTAACAACACAAATAACATAACTACTCTACATGTTGACACACTTGACGCCTCCGTCCAGACGTCCGGTGTAACAATACTACAATACCACGAAAGCGAACCATGTCCTAGAAGTTGCGCACGAGGTTACATCGTGTGCTCACCACACTTAGTTGCAAATCGAACCTTAATCTTCGGATGGCGGCAAAAACGAATCTGTGGCATTCACACCGTCGTGTTAACTGTTGCGTCGTGCACAATGTGTCACTTACACTGACGCGCAGCCGTTACGCATACATCGAACAATACGTGTTTTAGAAAGTGTCATTATAATGTGAGACAAAAACTCATAATGCGAGGTTTGATTGGGATAAGTCAGTGACTATGTATTTGCCATCGACTACATAATAAAGTGATCGGCCATCTTCGAGTTCCATTCAGGATCGCTCTTTACTTCTGCACTACGAAACGTGACAACGGAGACATTTCGGCCGTTATGATATATTTTTTATATATTGTATATTGGGACAAACGAGTATCGGAGTCTTTTTGCGACTACAGACGCTCATGAAAATCCGCATAATTTTTATTCCGATACTTTGCCCTCCATATCTTCTCTCCCCAATGGGCCAACGGCAACTCACAAACCGCAAGAAACGCGACAACAAAAACGTCACTTTACGCCTTTATCATGTGAGCGAGAACCTGCCTGGTGTTGCCGGCCAAAATTCACTAAAATTGGCCTCTTACTGAATGCATATTTAATTTTAAAAAATCCATCATAACGAGTCATTTTAATACGTCGAGCAAGTCAAAAGGGACAGATTATAAAAAGTTCTTAAGTTTACAAAATAAACAAATTTAATTTCATGCAAATTATATTTGACTAAATCTTGAATGGTCTGTCCGCAGTATTTAGGGCACTGGGTCTTAAAAATATCAATTTTTTGCTCGATGACTTATTACAAAACCGACGTGCTTTAAGTAATCGATTTTTGATCGATTGTTACAGTGAAAAGTTTAATTATTATTAACTTCTTTGTAGTATAGGGAGGAAAGCAAGCAGTCGTCAAGCATCAGAGTTGGAGTATTTTATCAATCACAACCCGCACAGCCAGAATGCCGCGAGCCGAATTGTACTCTTTCACGCCACTACCATGCGGACCCACAAAACGCGACTGCCAGATATATATATAAACTGATATTAGTGACACGACTGCGACCGACATGTTTAAGGGCGTCGGTAGCAATCAACAGGTTTCGACCGCTCGTTTGATCCCTCAAATATTAAAACTACTCCCAATAAGGGAACTGGTGTAAATGTGTGTAGTTGCTGTGCCCGTTCGTGTAAGGACTGAATACTGTATGATCTATCGTCTGTATACTGTGACTAGTTCCTACAATCTGCTCCATTCTTTAGCTGTCTTGTTCTATTCTCAACGCAGCTAGTCTTGCAGAAAGTCACACTCATATTATAAATGGAGTAAGATCCAATACTAATTAATCAAATAATAATATCCAACTGTTAATTTGTCACAAATAATGTCATGTTCAGGGCTATACAAACATTTATCGAGCAAGTCTACAGGGTATACACAATCACACTGGGACATTCAAATGAAACCGCGGCAGCTCATAACACGCATTTAGCAGTTTTGTGTCCACTTATTAAAAACACCTTTAAGTGTCGTATACTTTACGAGTATAAAGGAAGTGTCGCATTAATTTGACGTATTTAATTGCGTGGATATACGATTCGAACTGGTTCACTAATGTGTCGGCCTCATTCCGCGTAGGATATCTTTGCGATCTGCACACGAGTGTTGTGCAGGTCACGTTAACTAGAACCGTTTAAATATCAGTTTCGTCATCGTTTCCTGACATTTTACCGCGATTAGGTCATCCGGTAGAACTTTTTCTGTTAAATTCTGTTCAGTACGGTCGGCTAAATAAGAAATATTACGAGACCCCTGTGGCACCTTGTGTTGTGGTGGCTGCATGAAACAACGGGCGCATCCTCGAAAATCAATATATTGTACAGTACAACAGTACAGTAGTGATATAAACACGCAGACCTTCCCACGCAAAAACGCGTGATACTATTGTACCTATGTGAACTTGAACCAGTTACGAGACACAACAAGTCGAGCGGAGATAAGGCACGTATCCGCTCATGTAATAGACAAGGACGATATTTGCTATGTAGTCACTCACAGGTGGATATTTAAGATGTAACTACACTTAGTCGCATACTTGTTACACTCTCCGACAAACTGGACATCTACATGTGAATACTCAAGACGCGCTTACTGATCAGACTTACGCGTACCGGTGTGTGGTTTACACTTCACCGAATGAACCGACTTCAGAAAATATTAATAACTGACAACATATAAATTCAGTTGTTCTCTGTAATGGAGACCATATGTGCAATGTGATAAAAAAGGGTCATAAGAGTCGTTAAGAATTGTATCCATTAATTTGTTTTTCGGGAAAACAGCATTTCAATATGACTCCTGATTGTTCCATATCTGTTCCTAATATATTATATAAAATAAATATTATATAATAATAACCTAATAATAAATAAATTTTTACAATATTTTTTTTACTGCTCCATGCTGACGGCAGTGTCTAGTGTAGTTTCACCGGTTACTATAGGACACCTCGGGCGATGGTCTCGGTGAGATTCTGGTCGATAGGGGGACAGAACACCCCCCTTCACCGCAGATGGTAAGGTTGCATCCCGATGTTTATTTAAGACTAGCTAAAGTAAGTATTATTATCTTGGCCGAGGGGGTCACTACACAATACTAGTATGATTATGTGGAATTTTCGAAATTATAAATCACAATATACAAGAGCAATACTGATTGATATATGAACGTGTAACAAACCCTTAAGTCACATGCTCCGTCGCCCACCTGCGCCTGCGCACGTGTCTCGCATCCGTTGCAAAAATGGCGGCCGGTGTAACAATTATCTTATGAATGAGATAATTAAGGGTCTTTTGTTATTTCTGCACTAACAAAATAAGACACAAGAAACAAAGAGCTTCGGAAGCTCATTAAAATGGCTTTAGGTTTTTTACTCGAGACCATAGCTTTGGGTTTGGGAACGCGTGAAAGATAGTAAATTAATTTAACCATTTTGTTCGGTGGCACTTTATTGTACTCCAGCAGCATTAACGATATATGGAAGCTTGTTATGGACAAAACTGCCTTTTAGAATGGATACAAATTTGCTTCTCAAAGCGGAATTAAGGCAAAGAAGGAAACCGACCCGGCACCCCGACATCGACAGTCTAGATAAACTAACAGAAAGCGGTTTCTAAGATTCCGACATTTATCAAAGGGGATATACGAATGCAGACGTATGACCCTGCGAATGTAGCAGGGAACACACAATCATAAATACCTACATTTGTAAATTCCTTCCTTCTAACGCAGTCGGGTAAACACGCAGTTCGAGCACGTGACAATTTTGTCCAAAATGTTATCCATATCGTGACAACTCCTGATCATTGTATAGTGCTGACGCAACCCAGACAACCCAGACACAATTATATTCTCACCAGGTGTTAGTGGTGTGCGAACGTTTTCCAAATATTGAATATTGCGCAAGACAAGCGTTAATTTGTTTACATTTTATGATTAGCTTTGTGTTGTATTGAGTAAAACATCTGTGCGCACCCTTGACTTGAGGAGTAAGCTGTGAATGCGCGGCGAGAGCGTTACTAAAACGAGACACCAGCGGAACTTGAGAGGGAGATGTATGTTATACATCTCCTTCTAACACACATCTCACTCTCAAGTTCCGTTGAATATATATATAAATAATCAAAATTTGTATTATATTTTAACAGAATTTGGCAAAGTAGGTGTCGCATTTCGTGCGGTTTGTAAGTAGCCAGTGGCCCATTGGGGAGGTTGGGAGGCCAAAAGGAGGGCAACGCATCGGCAGAATTATGTTGATGTCCATGGGCGTCGGTAGTTGATAAAAGGCTCCAATTTCTCGTTTATTCCCCTATACTATAAAAAAACCTCAACTCTTTAATTAAATTTACTTATCATCAGGTTAAAATAACCCTACTACTACTACACTCTCGACAAATTTTACTCCAGAACCTTCGAGAATCGCTCTGTCCGTTATTTAAACCAGCATAAACAGTTCATTTGGGCACTTTGATCTATAAAACGTACTAGTAGATTATCAAATTAACAAGAGTATTAATTATGATAAAATAAAAAGGAGGAGCTTTTAATATTATCTTTGTTTGCACCTTCATAAAAAGGAGTAACTTTGACATGAAGATTTTGAACAATGCACTCATGAATAAAAACTTATTGATTTTGCTAAAATACTTTCCTAACAACCAGATGTGCAACGCAGAAAAATGTGAAGCAGGCTACAGCCTACTAGCCCACACACCCTACGCGGCCACTTTTCCAAAAAGCTGACGATAACTTAATAAATTTACATTCATGGCGCCACCTAAATTGCTCGCCGATAAAATGATAAGAAGTGATAAATAAAACAAAACGTAACACTGGAGCGAGTATAGCGTTACCGTTACATTAGCATTTCTCGCATCATCCACGGAGCAGTTTGTAATAAAATCTCCGCCGGTTTTGGTGTATTTGTATAAGCCCGTATATCAGGCCCGTAAAAGGCGTTATGCCGCAAATGAATTTCGTGTAATGTTAATTTGTGCACGGGCTTCTGCACGAGAGCTGATGCCGTATGTAATAAAAAAATAAACGGCGGAAATGTAATAGCGTCGCCGTCCAGTAGTAGGTTCTTCCGAAAAAAAAAACAAAGTAAGATATTTTTTCACAACTATGGCTATATTATCAACGTTTCATAATGATCAAAACTTTTTAGAAATTTTTTATAACCTAGGTTCTAAGGTAGTGTAATACTCTAATCTTAAATCGATTTCTAAATCGGCCCAGTAGTTTCGGAGCAAATTCAACGCAGCCAAACAAACGATCAAATGTTTCCTCTTTATAACATTAGTATAGACTAATTTTTCCCTGAAAATACTCCGGCGTGTTACACGTCTGTTAACATGTTTACATAGTCTGTCTCGTGATGACAGCTGTGACAGCTGATGCCTGTGTGTCTATACAATATCCACCACCCCAAAGACCTTGTTGAGGCCATCTTGGTCGTGTCCCTCTGTGATGTATTAACGCTTGCCATTATACACGTAATACCATCGTACCACGTAATAGAGTCCATCACTTGGGATGGTCGCATAGCCCATAGGCCATCCTGACGTAACACGTCAACCCATATAAAGTCCCCAGTAATAAACGACACCGCGACACTCGTAGCATTAGAGATCATGTCAATTTCGAAATCCAAGCAAATCCTTTGAATAGTTTTTGCCCAGCTCTGTGTTAAGTACCGTAAGGACCCATGTTACAGGTCTAGTACCTGTAACATGGGTCCAACGGAAATGTATTTAATATGTTTTATAAATTTAAGAAGCTTCATATGTGTAAGATTTTTAATATAGAAATACATATAATGATCCATAACCTAGGCGGGATCCGAGTCCGCGACTTCAGGCGTAGCACGCGGACTAACCGCCTCGTTACCAAGTGAGCCTGCCGGTCGTCTAAGTAAAACAGACGTACATACAAGCGGTCGCATTAATAACATTATGATATATGGATGATATGGTGGCATGCAAGGCCTATAGACATCCGTACAACTTCACCGGTTAGATGTCGTTGCCCTTCAACCCTTACCAAACGCTTTATCACTTCATGCCAATGTTATGTGAAACACTTCCCCGGTCGCGCCGGTCTCTTCATCTGCAATGTCCCTGGTTTCTCATCTCTAAAGCCGAATGTTATCATCGCGCCGAAAGAATCTTATTTTCGTAACGTTTGATGGTTCTTAGGTTTAATAAGCAATTAAAATATTTATAATAGGTATACGTATAGTCATTATAAATGTTGCAAAATATGTAAATATTTTGAGCGTTATAATCAAGGTTCTTAGTTTCTTTCGAAATAATCAGATTTCAAATCAACTTCAATAGATTTTAATGGCCGTACATAAATTGAATGCTATAGGTGTTGTTGAGTACAACCATTGCTTCGTTGTAGACGAATGTGTCAAGCATGGGGGAACCTCTTTCTTATCTTGAATCCGGCTTGGATGACGTCTACATTCTACTTAATGGTTTAGTCTGGTGACTAAATGATAACAAAACAATAACGAATAGGCCCGCTGAAGTGCCAATGGGCTAGTCACACACTCAGAACCACCGATGGCAGATGGGCCTGTAAGGTTCTGGAGTGGAGGTCGCGTTTAGGAAAACGAAGCGTTGGTTGGTTCACCAGATGGAAAGACGATCGTCGTGCCGTAGCCGGTCCGGGGTGAATGCGAGCAGCAGGAGATCTGTAGTCTTGGCGTTCATTGAGAGAGGCCTATGTCCAGCAGTGGACTGATAATGATGATGATGAAATGATAACAAGCGTTTTCTTGTGGGAGGTAGTTCCAGGAAGCGATGCAGCCGAATTGCGCTGACGCGACCGGCGGTCGAGCCTGTCCATGGACTTCAGTCGGACTGCTGTTGCTGGGTTCGCCCCCCTTATACTACAAAGAAAGGAAATAAGCCCATGGAAGAGTGGGGCGGCTGAATCAATTGTATCTGTGAACTACTCGTCCCGTCCAGCTTTTTGATACTGATGAGTTGTCTTATCGGGCCACTTCTGAACCCCCCCACCCATGCGATAAACGTCAAGATGAGCGATATCCAGCCATCTGTCCTGGATTGGTCACCACGTAGTGAACTGCCCCCCCATAAAAGTGCAAATTTAATGTAAATTGGACTAAGCGATATTGAGTATCAAATGAACCTTTTAAAGTTACGCAAATGTCGGCCTCGCACTTGATGTGTAAAATGATATGTATTGGACCATACGCCTGCCTGTTGAGTCAGATCAATGACCTGGTCCGCTTACACGATTTCGTCGTCATCATGTATTAGCTGGTAGGTTTCAATAGTTACAAGAACAATCACAGTTGTGTGTGAAGCCAGTGACGTTGCTACATCATTAGGGGTCTGTGGCAAATTCATCTGATGCGTTCGTTTCCTTTCCGAATGCAGCGAAGCTTAACAGAGGAATGGGGTAATAGAGGGTGCGCGTGTGTTTTTGCACGCACTGGTGAACCTGCGCAGTTGGCTAGCCCTTACGGCCATCTCTAGCTGCCGAGGCTGAAATTGTGTGTAGCAAGTATATGGGAGTAGCCGGTGGCTCATTGAGGGAATGAAGGAGGGTAACGCATCTTCATAGTAATTATGTGGATGTTCATGGGCGTCGGTAGTCGTAAAAAAGCTCCGATTTCTCGATTGCCCCCAATTCTATCAAAAAAATCGGCTACGAAGACATTGTCCACACTGAATGTGTGAATGTTATTTATTATATGACTCTATTTTAACGGAGAACCGGTCGTGATAAAATTCGTTAAAATAGAGTCATATAACAAGTGGGTATATGATGCCTATGATAAGTATAGACTTATAATGAAACTAAGTGTCCAGAGGCTTTCTATCTGATCCATTTTCTCAAAATCTACTGAACACATCCGCATGCGGTTTTCATCAATGGCTACAGCAAAACTCTAGGGTTGTAGTGTATAACTTCTTGGCGGGGCGGATCGGTAGTTCATATATATAATCATACATTTTAATAAGAGGTAGTGCCATGCTTTATTGCAGCATAGTTGAGCCGGCACGACCGGGGAGGTACCTCTCGCTCACACGATACCGCATAAAGTGGCAGCTATGCTGTCGCGTCTCATGAGGTTTGTGAGTAGCCGGTAGCACATAGGAGAAAAAGAGGAAAGGAGTGTTACGCATCTGCATGACAATAATGCGGAAGTCTATGGACGTCCGTATTCGTCGAAATGTTCAAATATCTCGTCTGCCCCCTATACAATAAACAAATATACAAAAAGCCTTCATGAACAATGTACCTGACATAAACAACAGGTCACACGCCTAGTAAATATCCTTTAAGCGTAAAATGCGTTAACATTATTTAGGCCCAGTTAGATAGATGTTCTGTGTCCATCGGTGCGAGCGCTAGATGTTTGTGGGTGTTGGGTGTTGGTGCATGTCCCGCATGTCGCGTGTACGTCCGAGATGTTTATCGGTGTACCTCCGGAGTACACATTCGCAAGTGTTTGCTTGCGCAATGCACTTTATGCAACAAAGTATTCTAAATACTTGCGGGTGAGCACAAAATATATCACAGGGAAACAATTATTTTTGTACCAGCATTTGATCTATATTTGTGTTAAAATTTTGTATATCGTTGTAGTTTTATTGATGAAGTAAGAGTTACGAGGGTGGATCTAAAAGTTCTAAGCCCGACCAAGAAAATGAAAGAAAAGTCTTCTAAGGATCTAAATTTGTTTTTATTTTTCGACATAGTCTCCATCTAGTTCAACACACTTCTTCCACCTTACCTGCAACTTGTTTATCCCCTCGAAAAAAAAAATTCTGGAAGGTCGGCGAAATAATCGTTTATCACCGAGCCACCCAAATGTTTTTTTTAAATTTGGAAATAAATGATAATCCGAGGGGGCTAAATCCGGCGAATGAGGTGGGTGGGGCAGCAATTCGTAGCCACAATCATGGATTACAGACATTGTTTCAACCGAAGTGTGAACGCGTGCATTGTCTTGATGAAACAAAACTTTCTTAAGCAACATTCCCGGCCTTTTTTCTTTTATTTCACATTACAATAATACAGTTACAATAATAACTAGAATTTATAGTTTGACCTTTCGGTAAATAATCTACAAAAATAATGCCCTTCGCATCCCAAAAAACAGAAGCCATGACTTTGTTAGTCGACAAAACGACCTTAGCCTTTTTCGGTGTAGGAGGGTCAGATCTTTTCCACTGTTTGGATTGTTGCTTTGATTTAGGAGTATGGTGGTAAACCCAGCTCTCATCCATGGTCAAAAATCTAGACAAAAAGTCCTCGGGATCAGTCTCAAAAAGTTCCAAACAGTCCCGCGAAATTGTGTATCGAACTCGTTTTTGTTCAGCTGAAAGCAACCTCGGGACCCAGCGAGCAGAAACTTTATGGAACCTCAACTCTTCCGTTATTATGTGTTGCACCCGGCCACAACTAATGTTTGTTATCTCAGCTATCTTACCAATGGTCAAACGTCGGTCACCCAGTACGAGATCACAAATTTTATCGATGTTTTCTTTCGTGGTAGAGGATGTAGGCCTTCCACTCCTAGGATCATCTTTAATGCTCTCACGACCGCGCTCAAACTCAGCTACCCACTTCCTGACACTGGAATACGATGGAGCAGACTCCCCCAAAGTGCTCACCATATCTTGATGGATGTCTTTTGGTGATAGGCCTTTTTTATTGAGGTACTTAATGACTACACGGTGTTCAATTTTCTCCACTATTGAAAATTGCGTCAGATTACTTCAAACAAATAATCACAGAAAATTTATATTGTGCAGTATCGGAATGAAACTGCGCACAATAAATCAATATGACACATACTAACAAATGACGGTAGTTTTAAAAAGATGTCATAGCTCCATGTAGGTTAGGCCACGAACTTTTAGATCCACCCTCGTATGTATAACAGGGTGAAACTGTATAATATTGCTACACCATAACTATACAGTTTCGCCTTGTTATTCCTAGTCTAGAAAGCGTATGTAGTGTATTTATATGATCGACAGAAGCCAACATTTTGTATGTATTGTGCTGTGGAACTACTCATAAATTGGCTTATATTACCGTTTATTATGTTATACTACCGATTAGACCAAGATTCCAAATTCAAACAAATAATCACAGAAAATTTATATTGTGCAGTATCGGAATGAAACTGCGCACAATAAATCAATATGACACATACTAACAAATGACGGTAGTTTTAAAAAGATGTCATAGCTCCATGTAGGTTAGGCCACGAACTTTTAGATCCACCCTCGTATGTATAACAGGGTGAAACTGTATAATATTGCTACCGCATAACTATACAGTTTCGCCTTGTTATTCCTAGTCTAGAAAGCGTATGTAGTGTATTTATATGATCGACAGAAGCCAACATTTTGTATGTATTGTGCTGTGGAACTACTCATAAATTGGCTTATATTACCGTTTATTATGTTATACTACCGATTAGACCAAGATTCCAACATGTAGGTCATCGCCAAATGAATTCTATCGGGAAGTCTATCTGTAGACTAAGCGGGATACTTAATCTCTAACACGGCCACTAACTTGATAAGATAAGGAAAGTGCATTAGTTCTGCGAATATAATCGGCAAAATATTGTTCTTTTGTATAACGGGCAAACGAGCAGTGCCCCTTTTGATGACTATCTACATACATTACCGCATAAATAATATCCAGACGTGTTGCCATCCTTTCATCACCTCCACTGGAAGCTCACAAACCGCATGGAACGTACCAGCACACCTGTATGTCACTTTGTAAAGGTTGCTGGCCGCTATTTACACTCTTACCGGAGCCGTGTTCTATTTTAAACAAGATGCAATAGATTACGTGACCCTTGGCAGCTGAGAGGAGAACATAATTAATATTAAAATTAACAAAATGAGAATTTAAATCGACATTCACTTATTAAAATTAATTTCATCTCACAACAAAAAGCACGCCATATTTAGTAAATCGTTTAGCAGACAGACGGGTTCGGTTCTTTCGATGATAATAATAGTGATTAACGTGATTACTTTGATTGCGTCCAATCAAACCCAAATAAACCATATTTAGTCTTAAATCTCAAATTGCCCCATTCGGGTCGAAAGTTGAATTAGTGACGTCCTGGTTACAAAAAGTTATCGATAAATCGACAACCGCTAGATTCTTCACAATATAAAACCTGTCGTGGTAAAAAGCAAATTGGCCTACATATGGGACACAAATAAGAGGAATTTTACACGGAGACCATAAACTAGTATGACCCGTTAGGTATTGTGTGCGGCAATTTCAAACGGTTTAGGGCGAGTGCTACGGCTACATGTATAATGAAGTTATATGATAGGTGGTCCTTGACCCTGGAACATCTATTCCTAACTCCACCGTCTAGCTATTAACGACGGAGGAATACAACGGTAATGTTATATCATGGTATTAACAAGACTCTCCTTCATTTGTAGATTGTAGATAGATATAATGAGTGCCAGCGTTATCTTTTAGGTCTATAATCTATTTTATGGTTTATCGTGAAAGACCAGGTTTTTAGATAGATACAATATAATCGTTTAATTTTATATCTAACGATTGGACGCATTTCGCAGATTTAGTCTGTAGATGTAATGCAATTACAAAGCATGTTAGGGTAATAAATTTTAACTGTTTCACAGGATCATTTTGTAGACATTGGTTCCAACAAATTTCAGTTTCACAAGTTTCGGTTAACACAATAATTGAAGTCATTAAAATCTTAATTTTGAGGAACTAGTGGCTACTAGTAACTAGACACTTTGATAGTGCCTGGCCCGTGGAATCGGTCCTTAGTATCCATTGCTTAATAATGCGGTATCGATATACAGTATTAAGTGGTAGAGAACCAAGAATCAAATATTTTTAAGAAACCTTGTCAGACTGTCTTTTTTTAAGAGGCCAAGCTGTATTCCAGATGACTTGCACAAGGATATCTATGGAAGTACCATCTCATACACAGAGTACTAGCATAAGGGGACAGCTGCGCTGTTCCTTTTCGCGCGGTTTATAAGTATCCGATGGCCCATTGATTGGGATGGTGTGAAAAGGATGGTAACGCATCTGACATCAATTTATAGTTATAGTTGTCATTATACGTGAGTCACATTTCATAGTTAATTTACTGCACATCGCAACGTGGAAAAATGTATCAAACGAATGTGGACCAAAATTAACAAGGCCTATAAAAAATCACAAAATACTCGTCGTCGATAAATCACATAAGACAAGTATTTTAAGGTCCATGTCGGTTATAAAACATTTTAGTGTTGTACCGTTAAGATTCATCCGTAGAATCATCGATACCTTTGCGGTAAGGAGTCATCACTAATTATTCAGTTTCATGTAGATTTATGTTGCTATTGTGTAGTTTTTATGTATTTGGTTGTATGTGTAAGAATGCAATGTTAATAAATTATGCTAGTTAATAATAATTATTTGTGGTAGTAGGTTATAAGAAGGGGGGGGGGGGCTAAAGAGCGGGTGCAGGATCGCTCCTTGTACCCCTCTTGTAAGAAGAGAGGGTGTAGCATCGCTCTTTGCACAACCTCTTATATGAAGAGGGGATGAAGGAGCAACGGGAGGAGGCGCTTTTGTGCACGGGGCAAGGGGCGAGGATAGGAACCTCACCCCATTGCACTGTCCCAAAGTTGGTGAAGTTGTCATGTGGTGCGGGACAACCCCAACTGTGGCGGTGGCGTCGGTCCCTTACGGACTAACGAGCCGTCGAGGTGCCCCGATGATTTATTGTTCCGGGGCACCTCACCAAGGGCGGCACTGATGGCACTCGCGGTGGTTTTTGTGGGTATTCGGCACTATCATGTGCCGCGAGTCGCACACACCACTGGACCCCACCCAGGGCCAGTAAAGGCGCGTAAACGCGTTACTCCGCGTAAAAAAAAATTGCCGTATCAAACCCCGTCTTGGAATTTAGTCCCTTGTGAAGGACTGGCCATTTGACAAGGTACCCTGTTACTGACAGTCACCAGACAGTCAGACTCCATCGGACTCTACCCATTTCCGGCAGCAGTGCGTAAATGCATTTCCCCGCAAAACAAAGAAAAAAAAAGAGAAGTCGGAGCCCATAAACATCCGTACAACAATTATGGAAAAACTTTGTCCTGCTTTCCCCCTCCTTTTCAAAGGGTAAAACAGGCACATGGGCTTTATATCTCACACATATGTCCCGTCGCCTCCCCTGTTTGTTATTCCCTCACGTAAAAACTACTGCATGGATTTTACTAAAACTTGCCACATAAATATCCGTAAAAATCAATGATCCATTGGGAAATATCTACGCGGGCGTAACCGTGGGGCACAACCAGTAGGACGAATACTACTGATGACGATAGGTGAATAACTTCGTGAATTGATAACTATCAGAGTGTTGTTGTGTATGTATCTAGGTAGAAGGTTGTGAGGGTCAATGACACCGATAGGTACCTGCATGTACTTGTGAATCACCCTGTTCTCGGAATGTAATAATGCATATAATTATAAAACAATTATATCACGTTAACCCGGTCAGCTTACAATATGATCAAATGCCTTGGTAAATGTAAACAATAATATTTTTGTGAAGTTACACACTCGTAGTTCAGACGTGGTCTTGGTGGTTTGAAGATTATCAAAAGAGGCCTATAATGGTGATGATAATGATGAGACAAGCTGGAACCCGACCGCTGAAAATAACATGATGTTATGTTAATGTACCCAGAGTATGACGAGCCATCAACACGAATCAAACGACATCACATGCGCACTTCACATCTGGGGCCGGAACCGCTTAACCTTAAAGGGGTATTTGATTGTGTATTTCATAGACTTGTTTTCTAATTAATAGTTAAATCGTCGACTTAACCTAGCTAAAGGCTAACCACATCGACAGACTTAATTCGGTTAAGCACTAACCGAACTCGAAAACCCCATTGTAGCTTACCCAATCATTGTGGTTTTTTATAGAATAAAAAAAATCAATGTTCCGTAAACCTGTCATGGTAGGTACTGTAATATTTATATTTTGGTATATTTATATATATTGTATGTTATTGGGTACTTACTATAATTGGGTTAACGCATCAGGACCTTAATGGTTCATCTGTTCTCCTGAGCCGTCGCGTGATATCGGATACTTTACTTCTCTGTCTTATGACTTCGTTACGAATTCTGTCGGACAGAGAAACGCCCAACATAGCACCTTCAATAGCCCGTTGAGCTACCGTAATCTCGCGGACCAGTCCTAAATTAAGAGGCCATGTTTCGGCCCCGTAGATCATCCCGGAGAGAACGCGTTGGTTGAAGACTTTCGTCTTTAAGCTCTGCGGTATGGACGACATGAGAATGTGACGAAGCTTTCTTAAGTTTTTCAGTAAGATTCTGGAGTGGAAGCCGCGCTTAGTAAAACGAAGTGTTGGTCGACCGTTCACCAGGTGAGAAGACGATCCGGACATGACCCGGGTCCGGGATGCGAGTAGCAGGAGATCGGTCGTCTTGGCGTTCATTGAGAGAGGCCTATGTGCATCAGTGGACCAATATGGGTTACTGAGCCACCCGGTCGTCATTTGTAAACACTTATAGCAACATAAAAATATTTATCATTACTATTATTTTGTGTGAACTTATAATTTTGTTGTTTACTTCATCATCATTATACGGTACACATCTACTGGAATGTAGATGGGAAAACTAAAAGCTATATAGCCCTACCCGAAATCCCGCAGCACTAAAAACCGACCATTCTACATATTTTAGTTAACCGAAATACCAATATTTATTTACAATCGCGGAAATAATGTCTCAAAGGGCTGCAGTTTGTACCGCTGTATCAATATAAACTCGTTCCAAGCTTCAACGCTCTTGCCTAAGATCCTTATCGGTATGTCGAAATATTTGTAAACGGTATCGATAGCCTAATAGATTCTATCGAGTATCGGCCATTGAAGCCATCATCAGATAGCCGAACGTTTAATTCCAATGTGATTGTACTGTTCTTGTGTTTTGAAATGTGTTAGTTGTGCCAGAGCCGATTAGACGGATATAATTTCTTAGAGGATCAATGTTGTCCTGTTTAAAACATGTTTCTTTTATATGTACATGGGGACAAACGAGAAAACAGAGCCTTTTAACGACTACCGTAGCCCACTAACAGCGTAGTCACTGGAGATACGTTGCCCTCCTTCCCTCCAAAGAGCCACCGGCTACTCACAAATCGCACGAAACGCGTCACCGAAGATGTCACGCCAGTATCATGCGAGCGATAAATCTCCGAGCGCGATTTCCCCGATCGCACTGGTCCAATTCCGCTGCAATGCAGCATAGCCCTACCTCTTACTTCAGTAAAAAAGCGTCTGAAGTGTCAAGTTAGTTGCTTGGCACATTTTTCGGCGCCTTGACCACTATCTGCTACCTCGACGCGATGCTTAAGATCGTTGAGCTTCCCTCGTGCCGACAGACTCAACATTTTAGAACGAAATGTACAACACTCGTCATAACGAAGTTAGCGCGAGGTGTGCGTCGGGAGATGTTCTGGTGAGAAACAAGTTCGGCGATGAATTACAGTTTAGTTTTGCTTTAACGATTTTTTTTAAATTCTATTCTTAAGTGAAGTTTAGATTTTAATTCAGATGGTCTCTCTGGTGACGGTTAATTCGCAGTAGTGTTGTAACTCACGGACGGGATTCTGGTTAAGTTTCGTTCCAGCATATGAAAGTTAATTCAACTTTAAGGAAGATCATAGTTTTTAAAAATATATCTTTTAATTGATGTTTAGCCTTCTGGGCTATTTCTAATTGATTAAACAGCTGATAACTCTAATAGATAACAAATAACAGACAACTAATGAACAAGATTATAGTTGGTAGTCGAAATTGATTAAATGATTAGCATACATACTAAAATATCTAGACTTTTTTTACGATGTTAGCAAAAAACTCGATTGAATGCTCCCATTTCGTACGGATTAAATGTAAATTAATGATTTCTTTGATATTAAATATTAAGTTTATAAAGTTGACGTATTGAAGGAATTTACTAAATAATTCTTATCATTTCAAATAAACAAAAGGAACGGCTCGCTATTTTTAACAAGCGAGTGATTATTTTTTGGTGCGACAGCGTCTAGTTAGTCGACAGCCCTAGCTGTATGAACGAAAAAGTATGACGACATCATAGTAACGTTCCGAGTCAGAGTAACAATTTGTCACTTTCACTCCAAAGGGCGATGCGTTCGATCAATCAGACAGTTATCACGTAAAGTTGTATCATCAGTAAACAGACTTACAGACGACCAGCTTTTTTTTTGTATTGCGGACTCTAATCACTTTCAATAATTCCACGTACTCACAAAAACAAAGTGACTGTGTATCTAAATACAAATACTACAATATCTCCAATAAACAACAAGGAAATGTAATAAAGTTTTAATTACTTTTCGCAGACCCCTTATGGGCTGCGAAGTGCGCTCTGTACGCGCTGAGAGAAACTTAGTTTAGTTCAATTTACTTTAGCACTCATCTCGTGTGCTTACGCGTATGCCTATCTATTTGTTTCTACATTCGCAACGGTATGGGCTAAGTCATAGAAGGATGCTCCCGTAGGGGTTTAGTTGGTATTGCTACCCAATGGCCGAGTCCAACATAGGTCTGGGGGTCTGCCCGGGCTCCCAGTTATCATGCGTAAATTTCCCTTCGTCACCAAAAAAAAAAGGACGCAAAAATGTAATCCTCCCGGCGGAGCCGTACTATTCGAACTCTAGTAGTTTCGTACCCTCACAGTTTTCTTCCTTTTGGGGATTTTGTTTAATAATATGTATTGTATACGTGATTTGCCTCAATAGAAGGAAAAATATTTAGCACTTTGTGTGATAATTCGGTCACTACATTACCAAAACTAGATTGTTGTATCCTTGTCCCAAATCCATGTAAAGGCACTACTCATGGGTTCTGGACTTCGGCTCCGACATGGTTACTCCACAACTCTGGTGATCAGAGGGGCCCGATGATGCCGACGGCATAATCCGCTGGCGCTCCTCACTGGCGCCTCAAATTATCCATTTGCCACGGCCCGCCATATTTACACAAATCCTATTCAGGTACTGTAGACGCCAACTTCATTTAAAAGCGTTTGTAAACAGTTGGTCCGGAACACTGTGTGCGAGCGCAGTTTGCGTATCGTATGAATCCGCATGTATGTCCGTATGTATGTATCCGCGTGAATGTACACTGGACGGATGTTTGTATACACTCAATTAGTGCGTATGAGTTTGAGTATAAACATTGAAGGGTTTTGTATTTGTTTTAGCGACGTACTAATTAATCGTCGTTCAGTCTGGACGCTCAGTTTGTAGGTTGTATGAAATCCTGGTTGCGCGGATATTTGTGGTCACTAACCAAAAATTCACATACACGACGCGACGTTTCGGTTTACCTTAGCGCATCAAACTGTAGTGGGATGAACGTATCTATCCAAAAAAAAGGGACTACCTTTTTACTTACTTTTAGATAAGTAATTAAACAATCTTTATTTGCAAGAATATCAACTAGTTGTTTTGTTACAGTTCATAATTAGTAGAATAAAGTTCGCCATGTTTCAGTTTATTTACTAAACCATAAGTGTGTACAAGGTTCTGAGTAAAGGTAATATTTTATAGAGAATATAGTACACAACAAACCAAGGGCGCACCACAATTGAGAGTGAGCACACACAGAGAGGATTGTTCAATTATGACACTAGGGACCAACGACTAGTCCCTGGTCAGAGTCGACCGTACTGCTTCTCGTAGGGATAATCTGTCACCATTAGTCTCTTACACCTACCCTGACACAATTATTTGTAAGGTATTTGCGTAAAAATAAAAGTTTTAAACGTAAACAACAGCTACATACAAACTCGTTTACTTATAATCAGGTGACCCGCTTGTTCGTTTGCTCTTCTGCTTACATCAAATATTGAGCATACACAGATGCTCCACAATTTATTAGGACGTGCACATAACGAGGTGTGAAACGATATGTTTATTTTAACAATAACCGGGCCCTTCACTTGTCATACCAGACTGGGCTGTCGTCGCTGATCTCAATAGCATATATACTAAACATGGATGGCTGATACACATGAAATAATTTACAAAAACGTGGAGACATCAACGCATTTGCATATTGCCGGAAGAAGTGAAGAACTGAATGAAATTATCGCGCAAGCTTCCGACTGCTGAGTTATTTGAAATGAACCAGAATGGCAGCGGTCATGGTATACGCATATGGCTATTTTTTAGTTCCACTGGCTATAACGGTAGCGAAACAAACATCCGTTTGTTCAAATGGCTTCACTAGTCTACATGAACAGCGGTCCATAGGTATTGAGATCTATGGCTGACATTGATGACGGCCAGTCACGACGTCCTAGAAAAATACGATGTCCATAGACCATTAGATGAATTATTGTAGTGCCATTTGCAGGTTCATCTCACACAATACTATATGTTGCGTTTCGTATGGTTTGGGAGAGCCTGGTGTTTCATTGGGGACATTGGAGAAAAAAGGTCAATCTACCTGCATAGCTCATATGCGATGTGAGCGTCGTGTTGTTAGTCACATAGACAAAATACTATTGAACTTACAATACTACCCTTAAATTAAACACAAAAATATATGAATATCCCCAGTGTAATTCACGTAATCAAGACAAATCAATGGCACCGGTTTGAATGGCTTGACGGATTTTAGCATATATATATATATATATGCTAAAATCCGTCAAGCCATTCAAACATTAGCCTAGGGAGTATAGAAGTCTACATATTGAAAAACATGACTATACTTCTCTCACAGTCATGTAATAAATATTATTATCAGCAAGTATTTATAGCTTCTCGAGTATTCTGGTAGCCGCGATGAACAATGGCGCGGGCGGGTCAGGAGAAATGCGCTTTCCACCGCACCTGCGCGGGTCACAGGGCACACGCGCAGGTGCCGGGAGCCGCTCCACAGACGACATCGCTCTATACCATTCTATTAAACTTATTCTTATCTAGACAAATATGTAAACTAGAGAGTTTGAACTCTTAGGAAAACTATCGCTTTGTTTTTTTTTCTACGTGCTTATCGAGTATTCTGGTAGCCGTGATGATCCTGGATTAACGCGTTTTCCACCTCCGCGGTATGAAAAAAATACGAGGAGCAAAGCCATGTCAAACAGTAACTCTGATAGTGACGGTTTACAACGCCACGTCTATTGATACTTGTGCCCCATAACTATTCTAATGGCCCTTTATTTATACATACATTCCTTTTTTATGTGGAATAGTCCATTTATGGAAGGAAGGCTGTAGGCTAAACACAACGACGCTACGACTAATAGAACATGAGTTTCGCGGGTGAAACCGCGGGGTGATGCACTATATCTTCCTAAAAAAAGGATATGTATTAGTCTTCACTTGACCATATACTAGACTTGTTAGAAATGTGAGGCACTGATGGTCACTCTGATCACGTCGACGTGTTACGACGTTATTATGGACTCATCATCATCAGTTGAAATACTATCGAAAACACCAAAAAAGCGAGTGTGCTTTAGAGCATACGACCGAATTAAAACTCCTTGGGCTATACGAAACGTAACTGGCCATGTCAGAGAAAGAGAGGAAGAAAACGTGTTCACGCTCTTGCCCCTGCAGTATCCGTACATTACTGTAGGGTAAACGTACTCTCTATCTATCTTCGCTATCTTATCTGCTATCAACGGAAATTGAGCAGGTCAAGTTCCGTTCGCCTCGCCCGCCCACTCTCGTAACGCTCTCGTCGAACGCTTACTAGCTTACACTCCAAGCCAAGCGTGCGTAAAGAAGTAGAATCGTCAGCAAAGATATCTCTCTACGGCTGTGTTATGTAAGCGAGAGGTCGCCCCGTACGTGCCAGCCCAATGCTGCTATAATGCAGGTCTACCTCTCACTAGAGAAGTGGTGGAGGTGAGGTCCGAATATAAATACCACCAGCCTAGATGTTTTTTTTACTGTATAGGAGAACAAACAAGCAATCGGAGCCCTTCGACGACCACCGACGCCCATGAACATCAGCATAATTATGCCGATGCGTCGCCTTTTCACCTCCCGCCCAATGGGCCACCGTCTACTCACTAACTGCACGGCACGACACACCGTAGATGTCAATTTACGGCGGTAGCAAGTATGTACGTCCCCGGTCGTGCCGGCCCAATTCCGTTGTAGTGTCATGCACCGCGCATGGCACTACCTGGATAGGATGGGGTACTAGGTGCAAATCGCCATCTGGTCACGCCCACGAGCGGTTACATAAACGCAACGCCGGCCAAGTCACGCGTGCACCGCGGAAACATTTCCGACAACACAATTCCCACATACTCTTGTTATTGTTACACCAGTAAGGAAACGCGAAAAAACACATCGATTGTTGCCCGACACGGTGGCAGGCAGCGAGCATTGACTGGACACTGCGGTGTTCACACTGACGTAGGAGGTACTCTCATTGACTGGACACTGCGGTGTTCACACTGACGTAGGAGGTACTCTCATTGACTGGACACTGCGGTGTTCACACTGACGTAGGAGGTACTCTCATTGCTGATCGGGTTTATGTTATTATGTTGTATACGTATATTATAGGGGCACAAACGAGGAATCGGAGCATTTGAATGACTACCGACACACATAAACATCCGCATAAGTTACCCAACCGCATTGTCCTCTCTTCCTCTCCTTCAATGGGCCACCGGCTACCACTACCTTTTACTAAATTTGATTGTGATAATCCAGTTGCCCATCAAGGGTATCTAAACGAAGGAGGAGTACGTAAGGGTCTTGACATGTGGCCATCCATTCCCTTAAGGAACGTGGCGTGAAGATTTGTTGTTGTTATACGACGAAGTGTTAACTTAGCAATGTGGTTATCCATTGCTGATTGTATACGTACGCCCAGTAATCAGACATTTAGTATGTGTTCAGTGTATTCCGTATCATGCCCGCGAGCGTTTGAATGTGCATAAAAAGTAATTTCGCTATATAAAGCGCTGCCGGACGCCGACGGGCGGCTATATAAGTCGAGATGCGCAGGCATCTAACGGAGCTGCGCGACCTTCTATTAATTACCGTTCGCTCCTGTACCGGGCCCTTGGTATTTCTTCCTTGACAACTGGATCTATTCACTTCCATAAGGGTCCAGGCTTTTCATTTCCTACTGAAATTCAATAGGTTTACATACTATCATAGAGTTCTACCATACATTAAGGTTTCTTAGTAGCCCACTAACCGATCTGAAATATAATCTCTACAGATGTCGTTACTTTCCTCTTCCGTGCCACGTCCATCTTCACTGCGATGATTATCAGAAATTGGATCGATATCAATTTGAAATGACATTGCCGCCATTTCCAGTTTTTGCTAATCCCAGATATAATAATACGTGGCTGTCACCTAACGTGGTCTTACCATTCAGATTTATATCGAACTCATAAGTTGGATCATCTTTAGCTTATTTATCATCATTATTGGTCCACTGCTGGACTTAGCCTGTGTTTCAATGACGGCTAAGACGACGGAGAAACGGAGAACATTTCGTATTACTCACTCGCGGTGGAAGTGGGGTTTCTTCCAATCATGATGCTCAACGTGCTGTACCAACCCCACGATTGTGCAACGCCAACTTTAGTTGCCGCGCGTGAGCTGCTTCCCTCGTTAGAGAGCGGGGCAAAGATACCCGGTCTTTTGGGCCAAGGTAATAACAGTTACATTTGAAAAAGGAGAACATATTATGTAACGTTCTCTAAGTTACATCACTTTAAGTGGTAGTCTAATTAGTAAGTAACGAAAGTTGCTCATGAAATTTGGCACAGATATAGATTGCAATCTGTAACAACAATTTACTTTTTATGCCGAAAAAGTGAACGGTTGGGAATGTTGCAGGTGAAACCGGCGGCTTTGCCCTGCAAAGAAAAGGCCGCGGGACTATTTATTGTGTTAGGTCACAACAAATATTATCGAGGGAACCAGTTACTCCAGAGGCGCCGTTGCCCAGCGCACTTGACCGTGTCTGAATCCGCAAGCCACAAGTGGTGCGTTACGCAATAAATCACACGAGCAAGTGGCCCACCCAGCCATCCAGCGCCACCTTCATACCACGATACCGTTCGTTCGACAGAATCATTGTCTCCATGTGTTCTCATTAATCAAAAAGCCCTAACATTAATATATGGTTAAGATATATTCTATAGATAAAGCAAGGAAGTAGCTTATGAACGTGAGCTATGGCGTTCTATGGAGGACGCCCGTGTGTAGCAATGGACGTCGCCAGGCTGACAATGTTGATAGATAAAGTAAAGATCGGTTAATGAACTTCGTGTATCGATGCAAGACATTTTTATCCCGAATCACAATTATTTTCCATAGGCCACGTGAGAAAATGTCCTCTTAATCATAGATTAATGAAAAAATATGTTGAAGCAGTATTCGGTAAGAATTAACCAGGCTCGAGCATACCTCATATAATTTGGAACAGATTTGACTATTGAACATTTGGTCCCGATACTCGAAGATTAAAAATTCAATAGTTACATCTGGACTAAAGCATTGTTTGACTAGGATTATAACCATAATAACATTGAGTTTACTGGTCCAAACAGGTTTCGAAGTTCCAGTGAGTACCTGAAACCCGAAGTTTTCCAACTGCAGAAGCATCCCGTTGTATTTTGCTCTTAGCTGAATTCCTTTTCGCAGATATTAACATCGCCTTGAACACAATGGAACGCTCAATTAGTCTCAGTTAGCGACGATTAATTGTGTTCAGCCATATTGTGCACTTGTAACTGTAATGTAATTATCAGTTGCACTCCAACGATCAACCCGCGCGGTACATGCGCCGTCCTAACCAAGTTACGAGTCGCTAGGTGTGATATTGCTACAGTAACAGTAGTGCTGCTGAGCAAATTTCGGCTAAGACCGATATAACCGGCAGTTTTTATTATTGAACCGGGCGCTTTGGTAAAGAGGGCTTTTTCATTATAGGATCGTTTAAATCCCTACTGCACTGATAAAATAGCAGTCATATGTGTACTTACCTGTTATGTATAGTTTATATATACTTTTTTAAAATATGTAATGTAAAACTCTGTTCCTAACTAAACCACACGTTAAAACTGCTTTTGTATAAGATGAACTATGTATAAAAAAGAACAATGAATCGAGTCTCAAAATGTAAAAACATGTAATCGGTGTCTTGTAATCTCCGTAGTTTACAAGTTTGTTACTTTAAACACTATGTTTTCCAACTATAATAAAATAAATAAAATTCCCAGTAATATAACAGATTTGTCGATTAATAAATTTAAAGCTATCATTAAAGAGAAACTCGTATCAAAATCCTACTATAATATATAGGATTTTATAAATGATAAAAATGTAATGGAATCAATGACTCTAAATTTAAGTACCTTTGTGAAGTAATGATCACAACTAAAAGAATGACAGGGACCCAGCAGAGTTTGTTGTGGGTGTCCTCTCACGTGGGCGCGTTGCGAACCCTCAATTTAAACTTAGCCGCTGAGACAAGCATAAGTGATCATTATACAGGACCAATGTGTGACATTAAACAACGAACAGTATACTCATGTGTGTTGATGCGTTACGTCAGGATGACATGTGGAGAGTTGCCCCTCTTGAGAGATGGACTCCAGGTGAGGAGTACTGCGTATACGAAGGCAAGTTGTAACACATCTCTGAGGCACACACCCAAGCTGTCCTCATCTCATCACCTTCGAGGGCGTACTGGATAATGTTGGAGTCTACCACGGGCATCAGCTATCATGGCTGTCATCACCATACTGACTGTGTAAATACCTTGTCAGATGTGCAACATTACCGTCTGTTCATTCTCCTATTACAATACGTAATTCGTAATGCTACGGCAGTAGGATGCATCGAAAAGGTGTGTGTGTTTGGGGGGTGAATGACACCTGAATCCATACTTCGAACATCCCTAAATGATCAAGACTAAAGAATACCATTGAAATCAAATGAATAGGTCAAAAGCTCTGATTTCATGTTGTTGAATGTTACTTTGTGACTGTAAGGTATCATTTAGGCGCGTAATCTATGTATTATCTTCACAGCGGAAACTGTGATGTTACACATTTTGGAATACTAGTCTGCCGATTTCATAATCGCGAGGAGTACGGAGTTTGTCATTGACAAACATGACAGTTAGATCTTCAGCAGGTCTGCCCGAGCAATTAAGAATTCTCAATCCATCGAACAATACAATACCTACAGAAACAAAAACACCTTACCATAGAATAGAGTAAATGTAGATAGCACAACATAAAAACCTCCACAACCGCACGAACGCTAAAAGCCAAGATAATTCAATTCCACTAACTAGTCAAGCGGTGATCATAAAAACTAATGAAAGATGCAGCGGCAAGCAACAGAACGGGTTACTTAATAAAGCCAGATACCGAACACACATTGGCCAGTTCTGGACCGCGTGCACTGCGTCCGGTGCAAAAAATCTAGATCTATGTAACGTCACATAAGACCTGAAGCTCGCTTACGGAAAAATTATGAAACATCGCCATATGGTGTGGCTCATACGGACATTCCGCGAACCGCGGCTTTGAGCAATTACTGGGAAAACTTAGAAACCTTTAAGTGCGCATCCATCGCTATGAGCAGCACAACCACTCGTTGTCATTCAGATACCAATCAGCAGTATCGTCATCATTAATATAGTCCTATTATCATCTCAATTTTCCTGCCGGCCGAGCCACCCTATCAGAAGCTCTATGACACACGACCGCATTATATGGGCATAACCAAGGGTCAAGCGTTATGTGAAGACGCCCTTCACGCTATCCCCCGGAATGTGCAATCCTTTCGTCGATTTGATTTCATTACAAAGTGATGAAATTTTGGACGTCTGTGCTTAGTTCATCATCGGTGGTCTACACCTATGAGACGGACCTCCCGCCCGTCTGACTTGTGGACTCTCGTATGTAAGTTAAATACTTTTGTCCACCTCTGCTTTTAGTCGGTAGTAGCTATCGCTTCACGACCTGAGCCCGACACACACTTCAGGCCCCCTTGGGTCGGCTGGATGGTGCGTAAATGCATTCTTCCTGCTAGAACCAATACGATATACACCGCTCGTACCGGTCGAGCGATGAAATCTTACATATAGTGACACAGTTATAACGTATGACTGACAAAATGTCAAACTCACACACCGCTTACGGAAACGAGCCCGGGTTCGAATCTGTAAGTCGAGAGCTTAGATTGATAGAAATAAAATAACGCGACTTTAGAGAGCTCTAATAATAAATAAATTAAGAATACGGCTTTTGCCGATTTGTAGCGCAAATCGAACCCCTCCTTCAGAGGGGGGGGGGGCGAGGAGGCCGGCCTCCTCAGATAAGCCAAACATTAAACGAGCTCAATTATCCTTATCCACGACACCGCAACTAAAAAGGCATCGTGCGCGCGCCGTCCCACTAGAGTGGGGAGGGTTCCCCCTTTTCGGTCCCAAAAATAATCACTATAGGATACGCCCATAATCAATCCGATTCATCTCTTCCCATCTGCGGGAAAAGAGGGGGTCTGTCCCCCTATCGTCTCCCTAAACCTGAAGACAAAAAAGTCTTCGTAGTCAGTCGAACTGTTGAGGCTGGACTAGCGCCGCCAACCAGTATTAGGTCCCTCCGAAAAGAAATAAAAAAAAAAAAATCCATCTCTGCTTTTAACTCGTAATAATGCAAATATATTTAAGTGTCGATTCTCGTAGCATTCCGACTGTAAAGCCACAAAAACTATATTAACATTAAGCACTTATAAATCGTGTACAAGTGTATGGTAATTGACCAAACTTTACAATTTCATTGGCAATTATTTTAGTGAATTAGAACGCATCGTCTTTCATATGAAAGTATTTTTGGAGGGAGGCGATACACTTTTTATCATGAAAGTATTAAGAAAACTTTCGACAATAAAAACGTTTATTCGACTACATCTGTATTATATCATATTCAGCCTGTGTTGGTCGACTGCTTGGTAAAAGGCCAAACTATGTGAATACTGGTGATAATAACAACGATTAAGTGGCGAGTGCAAAATATAGCCAGGTGTGAAATTGTATTCGACTTTCAAATTCATACATTCCAAAATGGAAAGGACTTTTTCAATTTTCGTATCCATGCATTTTAAAATTGAAAAGGATTTTTCAATTTTCGAATCCATGTATTCTAAACTCGAAAAGATATTTTAAATTTAGAATGCACGCGGATAAAGGATTCCAGACAGGATGGCATTCGAATTGCAGTCTGCCAGCTCGTATTGATCGCTGCTTCCGTACACCGCAGACAGACAGGCTGTACATCGTTGAATATATATGACGCATGAGCTATTGACGTGAAGCGTAAAGAATCGATATTTTCTGAGTACATCATTATCATCAGACTTCTAGGAATTTAGTGGCAGACTAAATCAGAAATAAGTCCTAGCATGATTATACACCTGTACACATAATCATGCGAACTGATTGGGTATAGTAGAGGGCAGTAATGATGATTTTAGTGCTTAAATGATATTATGAATGTATAAATACGTTAGTGGCGGATAAGGTCTAAAGATGATGTTGATAACAGTATATTATGTTAGAAATTAAACTGCACGAAACGAGTTTACCTCACACGAACATAAAATAAAGATGGCGACGCTAAAACCATGGTATACAAACCATAAAGATACCGTACGTTCGTATCGAAACATTTACGAAACAAATTTGTGCCACAATAAAACCCGTGCAAATTGGATGTGCACATAAATGACACAAGATGGACAGAAGCCACAAATGGCGTGTGCGATGTACGTATAAAACAATATCAATATATTTTAATAACATTCTTCGCTTCCACGGCGCCAGCGTAACATTTAAGGGAGGTTAACATTTGTAAGAAGTAGTGTGACTCCATTCGCATTACCCCAACGGCCACTGGATAATCACAACAAAATTTATGTTGCATTGCGGTGGAATTGGCACTGCTGCTCATCTCCGGCACGACCGGGGAGGATGTCTCTCGCTCACTTGATACCGTCGTAAAGAAATGCAACACCGAAGATGTTTTGGTGTCGCGTTTCGTTAGGTTTGTTTTTTCTATGGCATGAGGGGACAAACGAGAAATCGGAGCCTTTTGATGACTACCGACGCCCATGGACATTCCCATAATTGTTACGTAGACGAGTCGCCTCCTATCATATTTTATTATTATTTGTGGGTGTTGGTAGCAATCAAAAGGCTAGGTCCGCTCCGTTGTCCTAATAGTATAAAAATCAGATGTAAACTTAATGTACTTAAGAGATTATTTGGTGCCCTTACTATACGTCCATAGATTCCGTATTGGAAATGCGCTGGTAGGTTACTATTAGTAAATGCCAATGTTTGTATGTATTTTTTCTATTTACAAACTACTGAAAATTGTCTGAATTTTCGCACGAACGTAGATTGTATTTTCGCACGAACGTAGATTGTATTCTACACAATCTAGAATAACATAAAATACTTTTGATCACGAAATGATCCACTACGGATAGATTTAAAGCGGGCGAAATTGCGGGACACAGCTACTATAAAATATTCAAAACAAGCAAGCTTTCTGGATTAAGTATTATTATTGCTGTGCTGTAGCCGAAGCCGGTCAACACGGCCGGGAAAGTGCATGCCGGCGTGAAGCGTTAGCTACGAAATCGTCTTGCGCCTTGTGGATGCATGGAGAGTACGGGGTAAAGAAGGATTAAGCACTAGCTGTCCATTGATTAATGGACGTCGGTAGTCAACAATTGTGTGATATCTTTTTTTATAGTACATGGTGGACAAACGAGACATCCCAACCTTTCAACGACTCCCGACGCCTACGAACATCAGCATAATTATATCGATGCGTTGCCCTCCATTTCACCTCCCCCCCATGGGCCACCGGCTACTCACAAACCGCACGAAACGCGACACTGAAGATGTCACTTACGGCGGTGTTATGTGAGCGAGAGGTACCTCCCCGGTCGTGCCGGCCCAATTCTGTTGCATAGGAGGATGTAGTGTCATGCACCATGCATGGCACAACCTCCTCCTATGTAGCATGGCACTACCTCTTACAAAACATCTGAAAAATTCTAAATTCAAAATCGATTGATTCTCCTCAATATAGATATTTCACAATCCATATTCATCGATTTTTTTACACCTCATAATACATTCCTAGCACGTTTGATCCAATCTACATAAAGAGAAATAAATTTTGCGATTATGAATATGTTATGATATTTAAATTCTTAAATGGAGAAATGTTCAGGGTCACGATTGTGATAGTATTTAAATACCGTGACACACATACAGTATAAAAAAAACATAATCATAAAATATAAGGAAAACTTTCAAAATGACATGATTTGTTCAAGTTACACATTTTAATAACAAGTTTGTCGATTTCTTATTACGTTTTATTTATTTGTCTTCAAATGTAGGCGATGATTTGACCACATGTTAAATCTGGCAAGTGTACGTGTACTAGATGTGTGATTTTTAGAAGGGCTATAGATGTAATTGTTATACAATTGAATGGCCCTTGCCCCTCGCGATCGCGAAAATTTGCAAACCCCATAGCCGTCACTTAGTGGCGGCATCACGTGAGAGAGAAGGGCACCTCCTTGGTCGGTTGTAATGCAGCAGTACACTAACCTCTTACTTCAGTCATCGACAGGATTTGTTTTTCTAATGTCACAGAAGTTCGATGTGGCCATGAATAAAGCTTTCTGTTTTACAAATTAATATGTTAAAATTAATCAGGCCATAAATAGTTTGACCATAGACTCATAAAACAACTAATAACGTCCATTCTCATTTCAAATATCAGCAATTTATATTAAATGTATTCATAGGAAAATGGAATTTTAATTAAAAATAACGGCATCAACAACATAGGGAATTGTTATCTTTTTATTTATACGTGGAGTAAATCAAAGTATGAACGAAGAGAGAACGCCAACGATCTTTAAAACCTATACAGCATTGGTGGCTCAATCGACCTCTGCCCTTTAGCATTTTGTCTCATTTATGGAAAGTATAGGTAAGGAGAATCAACTCTGTGAATAAAAAATGTCAAAAAATGGTGAAATCAGCAGTGCCAGTTAGCATAAGGTATAAATTATAAAGGATGGCCCATAAATATTCAATGTTAATTTGAGGAATGATTAGTGCAATTGTTAAGGCAGATTCGAATTCCGATGTGTATAATATGTATGCTTATAGTAAAAATTAGTACATATTTAAATTTCCTTGTCTAGTAGCTACCACAGACCAGCCTTGGTGCTACACAGATATTGTCGGTCTAAGCTATACGTATTTTAGCCATGAACATTTGCTTTTTAAATTTTATACTCACTCTGGCGCTATTCTAAGTCCGAAACTAATAACTGCTGGTCACTTTGTCGCATACAAGATGTCGCTCCCCAGTCCGTCATCTCCGAAGCCTTATTGCATAGCTCTGATTTGACAAAGCGTCTGCGCATGCGTTATTTTCGTAAGCAGGTCGGTTCAACGGCCCGTCGCGACGCATATAGACGCAGGCAGGTGCAGGCGCAAATAGCCGGAGAGGAAACCGGGATGATACTTTGATATTAGGATTCGAACTGACGTCCCTGCGCGGCGTTTAGCGTGACAGTTTCAGATGAAAAATGCGCCACTAGGTGACGAACAGATTGGAGTCAGGCCAAAATATAACAAGGATATTTATATTGGTAAAAATTAAAAAGCTTTTAACTCTTTTATAAGTGGGAACACAGAGCGTGTTTTGGTATTATTTTTGGCTTACTTACGAAATATCACGAATCACACAAAACTCCACAATCCAAACAACACATGCCCTACGTTTCATTCCGACGTTTCCAAAACGCGACAGAATAGCCATCACATAGCACCGGTGTTATGTCACACATACTTAGCTGGACGTGGTGGTCAGATTCAACTCACTAGCTCCAACAACTACATGCTGCAAAATTGCTTTTCAACGTGCACTGTAAGTTAGTGTGAAGATTAGCTACCGCGGTTGTAAGCCAATACTTATTGCCTATCTATCAAGACGCCTGCAGAGAGAGGGACACAAAGTATTAACGTCCCTTTCTAAATAATTACTCCTATACGTTAAGACATTACTAAGACATTACCGCCGGCATTAAGATTTTTGCGCTAGATAGTAACACATAACAGATACAAGGAGAAAGTGCATGAAAGCTAATAATAATATGTTAACGCTATGAATACTGTTTTCTAGTTTTAGACACTAGTTAGTGTTGTATGTGATTTTAAATTGACCGTTTAAAAATTAACATTGAAATTTCGGTACATGCTGTGTCCTCTTTTCCTCTTCGCCCTCCATCGGTCTTCGAAAGCTGATATACTGAACGAAACGCGGCAACAAAGCTGACATGTTTGATTGTAAATAGTTTCATTGCGTGGGTTAGGTTATATGTATTAGGTACGGTGTGAGAGAAAAGAAGTAAAAGTTTATGTAAGCATGTAAAACCCCTCCCCGATCCCCTTTCACCATACCGCACCCCGTTTCGTCCCGTTGCGTCAGTACGTCGGCGCACTGTACCAGAGTTTCCACTTGACATAATATACTTTAGATCTACAAATATTGTAACAGAGTATATTGCCATAGGTATTATTGAGTATAGGCCAACCGGGACGATATAAATAAAACAAAAATAGTATCGAAAGAATGGCCATTATTTATTCAATTTTGTTAACCCATCTATCTGGCATACTGGTACAGTGGGGTCATGAGAGACGGAAGTTTTGGTCCATTAAGCATCAGGTGGTCATTGTATATGCATTACCACATGGGCCCCTGGGGCATGGATTTGTATTTTTCCTTATAATTTAGCTATTAACCTAGAATATGTCTTGGTGTCCCGAGAGATTTTATAGCTTAGTATTCTTGAATTTTTCTTTTCTTAAACAACAGATGAATTGAGAGCTTAAAGGATAAGTCACAAAGAGGTAACGCCATTATTGCATTGCATCCGAATTGAACAACGCACTGGCAGCTGTGCGATCGCATTTCGTGCCGATTATGAGAGTCCGGTGGCCCATTTGAGGGAGAGGTAAGGACAGTTGCTGGATGTTTGCGGGTTCCGCTAAACATTAAAAAGCTCCGGCTGCTCGTTTGCCAAAATACGTTTATTATAATAGAATACAGCTACAGGCTTTGCAATTTATATTAAATGGGTATTTTATTTTTATTTTACAGTATTGAGGGACAGAGGAGCAATCGGAGCAAATTTACGACTACCGACGCCCATTAACACAATTACTATGCCGATCTGTTGACCTCCTTTTCACCTTCACCCTAAAGCGCCGCCACCACTCACTAACCGCACGAAACGCGACACCAAAGATCTCACTTTGCGCCGGTGTCATGTGAGCGAAAGGTACCTCTATGATCGTGCCAGCCCAATTCCACTGCAGTTAACAGTGGACATTTCCCGATCAGTAAATCAAACCCGAATTTGAACACGAGGATAATGGAAGCCGATACGTACGACGTAGCCCGTCCAATATATGAGTACGTTACAGATGAACATATATTCGGAGTGTGTAATGCAGTAGCTGATAAGCGGCCGATATGATAACGGCTGGACTGAAACCTTAACAGCAACAAAACTAATCTCTAGCCACCGACCTGCTCGAGCCTGGTGACCAAGCGAGCATGTTCAATCATCGTTGCCCGACAGCAACAGGGCCGGTTTTTTCTTTAATAGAATAGGGGCAAACGAGTAATCGGAGCGATGCGATTCTACGACTACTGACGCCCATGAACATCCACATAATCACTATGCCGATGCGTCGGGCTAGATAAATAATTAAATAAACCGCGATAAAATCCGTAAAAGTAGTCTTATTGTAATAAAATCTTTACCTCTTTAAAATTAGTAAACCTTAAGAAAATCGACCACAACACAGACAGGCAGCTATGAGGGACTCTGTTTTATAATGTCTATAGAAAACGAAGGTATTGCGTGTATTCATGTTTGTACTAGCTGGGCACTCCGGTTTCGCGTAAAATTTATCCCAAGGAAAACGTTCATTTGGATATGAGAATTATTTTTACTAAATGCCAGGTTGTTATCTGTACCCTGTTTCATTAAATTAGTCTCAGTAGCTTTTTTATAGTATTTTGGAAACAAGGAATCGGAACTTTTTGACGAATACCGCCGCCGCATTATTGTCATGCATATGCGCTGCCGTCCCTTCCTCCTCCCCCCAATATGCCATTGCGTAAAATAATAAGAAACATGTACATACGAATGCGGAATATGCAGAAGGCAAATATAATATTAATGGGATTGTATATTTTCTGCCGGAGAAAAAAAAAGACTAGAAAGGAAAGAATAAAAATATACATTGTCATCAATATATTTTGAAGGATGGAAACAAGGATGAGGTTTCGTTATATTACTTTGTTTAAATATTGGTTACTTTCTGTACTAACGAATTTGCTGAAAATTACTAAAATATGTACGGCAAGGGAGACCTACTCGTGAGGCTGTGCCGATACGTCGCGACTGTTAAGCGTTTCGATGATCATTTAGATATTTTCACTGTGTCGGTGACATATAAAACTTAAGATATTAAATGAATCTTTAAATATTAGTATATTTTATTACTCGGCGCCAACGACGTACAGCAAGCAGCTACCCACAGCAGCAGTGTAGTAAACTGTGAAATTAAAACGGTACACCAACACACTAGCGGGTGGACGCACGTTATGATAAAGCGACGCCCAGCGGAAAACTTACTATAAATGTTTGGGAAGGCCGAATGTAGAAGACTACCAGGCACAACTCGTGGGTACCTTAAAGGTTATATGTTATAGTAACATAACGATTAATTGGTCACCTATTACCAGCGTGAAAAATTGGTTATCTGATTCGGTTTGTAAGAACCTGTAAAGATTTTTTTAGAATAAACAGACGAGCCGGTCAACAGCCCCTTTAGCCTTTGATGGCGCATGTCGCGATAGTTAAAAATGAACTTCAATAGTTCATTTCCCCCATAAGTTGTATCTGATAATAGCGACAGACTCTAGACTCGCTCTATCCATTGGTGAAAACCGCATTCGCTCCGTAGATTTTGAGAAAATCGATCACGTACAGACAGACAGCTTCTTAGGACGTTGTTTTACAATCATATAATCCATACTATAGATAATAACCACGTTTTTTGTCCGCGCTAATCCCCGAAGCCACTGGACCAGCTTTAATGAAATTTTCTCATATATGTAATTTAGTCCAACATGAAATATAGCCTACATTTTATTTCGAATAAAAGCCTCGATGTTTTTATTGCCACGTCAGTCATGCACGCGTGGCCCGGTCTCTATTACAGTTTTTAAAATAAAATCGCCAAAACTGAATGTATGTGTCCGAATTTATCAACAGCAAACCGAACGAAAATTCTTGCAGTTTTTATGCAATAAACAGGGCGATTCCCGGAGACTGAATGATCTGAACTGAATATCCATGTGCGAAACCGGGGCTGTTCGCTAGTAAAGTATAAACTTGTAGCACTGTTGTTGCAGTGACGAAATGAAATGCAAACACTCGGATTTAGCCTTCATTAATTTTACATAAAACGATAAGTACCGTCGGCAAATAAATACGAAAAAAAGGAATCAAGTATGAACCGCTGTCAAATTTATTACATTAAGGTACAGGCTGCGATTAGAAATTGCAATAAAGCCGAGGGTAAAATTTTATTACGATGCAAATACTAGCCCGCGTAACTGTTAAACTGTTAACACTGCTGGATGTTCTATCGAACAGTTACCGTTTTACGTGCACACTCTAAGTACTTCAAATTACCATAAAACCTTTATATTTATGTCAATATTGATAGTTGTAGACAGCTGTTGATATGGGCTCTCCTCGTGTAAAACTTATTTCACATAATACTCGTTTTGATGTGTAAATAACATTGAGCTAAAAATATATTTCAGTGTATCTTCGTATCTCCACGATAGCCGTACAAATATAGTAATTTGACGGCACTGGACACGTTTGGTTCCGTCTTGCCATAGACATAGGGAACATAGAAATGTATGTGCGCACATACATACACACATACGCTCGAAACAGATTGGCCTTTTTCTGACGTGTGCTACTATACCCTGTACTACTGTATAAAGAACAATGTTTATTTTCTTTAGTTTCAATTCATGGGTCCAACGTTTGGAACTACCAGTTGGATTTCAATATTTTTTTGGCCATTAATATCGTATATGTTAAATATAAGTATGTATGGCCATTTCAGGGCCACAAGACATTGTACATACTGCAGCAAATCTGTTAACATGTTTACATAGTCTGTCTCGTGATGACAGCTGTGACAGCTGATGCCTGTGTGCCTATAGAATATCCATCACGGCCCCAAAGGCCATGAGATGAGGGCATATTGGGTGCATATCTCTGTGATGTATTAAACCTTGCCATTATACACGTAATACTCTTCACATAGAGCCCATCACTTAGGATGGTAACACATCCTGACGGAACACATCAACACATATAAGTACATAGCAGATACACGGAAATTTTAAGCGATACATCTATTAAATATTATAAATAAAAAAATCTATGTAAAATGTTTTGCGTTGAGCATACACAGAATTAAATATTTAGAAAGTATGTGTACCAGAACAGGTCGCAAGCGATTTGTTTTTACTGTAAGGGGTTTCAAGCGCTTATTACCACTAGTGTTATAACACATAAGAAAAGCGTATTTTTGAAGAGTATTTTAATGCCGCGTTCTAGTTACAAAAAGGCTGCAGAGTAAGGCACTGCAGATATATTCCCCATTACCTGTCGATATCTTGAATAGCAGTACAGCTTTTTAGTACAGCTATTTCAAGAAGATTTCATTTGCGATGAATATACGGAGTTAATGTTTGCATTAACATTTAAGATGTCGCACGCTTCGCTCGCGTACATAACATTTCGACATACGTTGCGTGTGAAGAAGGTACGTATCGATAGGGACGATAAACATAACGATAGCTAATTTGTATTGTGACACTTCTATGTATTGCTAAAGGCTATGTTTGGCTTTTACGGCGATGATACGATCGCTACTTTTACGTTGTATGCCCTAATACAACGCAAGGTGGCAGTAGTGGGATCCGTACAAATAATTTTTAAATCACTTGGCAAGAGGTAGTCCCATGCAGTGCAGCAAAAAAGAGCCAGCACGTTCGGGGAGGTACCTCTCGTTTGCCCCCTTATACCTACCATAAATGTCTCTTGGGGGAAGAAATGCCTCTTGTGCGTCAATTGACCCTTTCCTACAAAATGTATGTAATGTAAAGTTATTTATTTATGTCTTAGAAAAATGCCTATATATTTTATTTTATGCTCATGCAGATTATCGTTTCTAGAACTACAGTGATACTTGAAATTTGTAGATATTTATCGAAGATATTCATATAACCGGCTGTTATAATATATGTTATAGTATGTGCAACTCCGTAATCATGCCTTTCATGTTACAACGATATACCAATCGCAACAATATTAAGATACAATTTATAAAAATAAACATAACATTTTATGTTAATTACCGAGTCTATGTGTCTTTTGACCCTACTTTTAACGACTATCGGATGTGAGTCCTACTTTAAGTCACAGAGAGATATTTAATATTAGTAACGCTTAATTTTTATAATTGTAACATGTATTTTTCACCGCTTACAGCAGACATTTATTTGTATTATTTTTTTTTTAATTCAATTTACAGTGAATAAAGATAGTTAATATCACGAACCTCGTGACTGCAGCGCTGTCGGTGTGTTGGTGTTAGGTTCGAATGTTCAGTCGTCACAGCGTTCCCCACAAAGGCCTCGTCGTATTGAAAGAGCCGGTGCGCGAATAGAGGCTGATTGATGATCATTATAATGAGATTGCAAGAATTGTGTATGAATTTGGTGAACTTGTGAGCGCAGCAATGAAATCATTAAAAAACAAACTTTGTGTACTTATGTTTTTGTATTTTAGGCAGAGGTAGTGCCATGCTGCATAGGAGGAAGTGCCATGCATAGTGCACGACACTACAACCACCCATGTAACGGAATCGACCCGGTACGACCGGGGTGGTACCTCTCGCTCACAAGATAAAGTAACATCTTTAGTGTCGCGTTTCGTGCGGTTTGTGAGTAGCTGTGGCCCCTTTTAAGGGGTGTACGGGGGACAACGCATCGGCATAGTAATTATGTGGATGTGCATGGGCGTCGGTAGGTCATAAAAAGCTCCGAATCTCATTTGCCCCCTATTCTATAAAAAAATATGTACGCGTTAGAAGATATACTTCTTTGGCGTAACAAGATAAATGACTTTTTAAAAATTATGTCTTTCGTCTTATTATATACTTATTATGCTATTCTGTTTCTAGAATAAAACGACACTAATAATAGGGAAAAGTTATTTAATACATTGAAAATTTTATTATAACGCATTTTGGTATTTTCTTTGAAAAACCAAAATGTTGACTAAATTCAGAGTGTCAGTTTTTCATGAGTGCACACCGCACGAGCGTTCATTTTTTCCTAACACCCCAAAAGAAGCATTGCCTCCTAAATGTAAGTATCAATATGCAAGATTACAAATACATGTTTAGCCAACGTGCAGATAAAAGTATTCTAGTTTTAGTATCACTTTTGTTTCCTAGACTCAAGGCCATCCATGACCGTCGATATCAATGCTCATTGCCACGTTTTTGTCATGGACAGCTCTTCATTTGAATTAATTTACATTTTTTACAGACATTTATTTACAAAAATACAAGGTACACGACTTCATAACGAACTGTGATCATAAAGCATCCGTGATTGTACATAAAGATATTTTTTGCAAAGTCAAAGCCCACAATTTTAGGTCGTTTTTACACAGCAGATTGTATTTGAAGGAAGTGCACAATTAGTGTGTGTAATCATTTGCCATGTACTAATCTTTTATAAACTTGATATTTTTATAATGTTTTAACGTTTATATAGATTATAAATGATTATCAGACATTAGTGACGTAGTTCCATCGCCAATAACAAGATTATATGTTTATTTATAGAAGGCAGTAGGGACAAGTAAATGATGTAATATCTGCTAATTTTTGGCTATTAAAACTACAAAACATAATGAAGTGGAACATGACATTTGATGTGGTGGCCGTAATATACACTATCAGCCTACATTATTACCTTTTTCAAATAATATCATAAACGTTTTCACAATTTAGCATATATAATGAGGCGTAAGTAACAACAGAGTGGCACAAAGTCATAAAATAAATCGTAGCGACATTGAAAGTGAACGTAGGCGCACCTGTGACGCCGTGACCGGTCGCTCTGCTCTTTTCGTCGGGTCACTGTGGCGATGAAACACCGTTACGTTTTTAAAAATTGGAACACAAGCTCAACGGACACGTAATTTCTGAACGGGATCTTTTAATGTTTTAGAACGCCAAGGAACTGTCAAACACGTCGTCACAGTTTTAAGATGTAAAATGTGACGTTTGTCGTTTACCGCGCTTTTTTTGTTACAAATCTGAAACGGACGAGGCGAAGACAGTGAAAAGTTTACCACAAACAGGATGGTAAAAAATCCGTCCCACAACCGAAATGTTAAATGTTGGAGATATGATTGAGTAATAATACATGAATTATTTACAATGTGGTAATATCCCGCCCAGCCTTTTTAGGTATTCCGCGGCGGGCCATGGCTTGTTTGAAAGATATACGAGTTTACAAAATACGCTCCTTGTACGCTTTTGCTTCACTTCACTTTAGTTGAACTCGGTCTTTGATTTATATTTAAAAAGGGAGATGAAACATACTTTAATATAAAGTTATACTAAATAAAAAACAAATATGTTCTATTTAATATGTACATAAGTACATGCGTTGAAATTTATACTTCCTTGGCGTAACAAAGTAAAAACCTTTTTAAAAATTTCATCTTTCACCTCATTATACGTTTGTAGATAAAACAACACCAACGTAGGAAAATAATGTACTTAATACGTTTTATTATAACGCATTATGGTATCTTTTTTTTGAAATAGTAAAATATTGTTATCTATAACTGCCAGTTTTTCGTGACGGTGTGCGCGCCCAACGTAAACATTTTTTCTCATCATTTTTCCCTAACGCGTCATAAGAAATATAACAAAAATGTGTCGGTAGTTTACATGCGTTTACACTTTGATGTTTATTCTTACTGTACTAATTTTGGGTTCAGTTGGGTTGGGCAGCATTCCGGAGGTATCGTCACATTCTCACGTCGCCTATACCCCAGACCTTGAAGACGAATGTCTTCAACCAATGTGTTCTCCCCCTGATTAACTACGGGGTCGAAACATGGCCTCTAAATTTAGGACTGGTCCGCAAGTTTTCGGTAGCTCAACGAGCTATTGAACGCGCTATGTTGGGTGTTTCTCTGTTCGACAGAATTCGTAACGAAGTCATAAGGCAGAGAACTAGAGTATTTGATATCACGCGACGAATAAGCTCACTGAAGTAGCGATGGGCTGGTCACACACTCAGAAGAACAGATGGCATATGGGCCAGTAAGATTTGGGAGTGGAGGCCGTGTTTAGGCAAACGAAATGTTGGTCGACCTTTCACCAGGTGGGAAGACGATCTCCGTGCAGTAGCCGGTCCAGGATGGATACGGGTAGCAGGAGATCGGTCGTCGAGGGATCGATAAGGGCTGATAATGATGATGATGATACTAATTATGATAGCACATCTCCACTAGCCTTCAATTCCCCGCGGTCACGATCCTTGCGTACCTGCCTAATTCTAATATATCGATGTAAACGTAAACATAACGAGCGACAGAGTATAAAACATGAATGACGAAATCCGTGAAATAATTTCGACTGTCGTGGCCCGCGAAGTAAAAGGCGATAAATATATTTCGTGATGTATACAGATAATAAAGTCCACGGATAGCTTCCAAATGATCGCCGTGCACACAGCCACTTCCATTCCCAGTTAATGGTAACATTACACAACCGCAGATCTACCAAATACGGCATAGTGCCCTATATTATGGATTGGGTCGTTTAGGATCATGCACGTTACGAGCAAAACACAAATTTAAAAACCACAAGCTGAGAATAAAAATATAGACTGTGGTCGTGCGGACGCCATTATTAGAGTTTTTGAGTCGCTTGTTTGTCTTAGCGGGAAATAAACGGCGTTGGCGTGAAATCAAATATTAAACTCACTTACTTGTTAACATACTATTTCGCGCAACTCTATATAACTAATATTTGTGCTTGCAAATAAATAAATGTGTATATATTTATATATATTTAATATTCGTCTTCACTGTGTATGAATGTACTACGATCACTCGGGGTTTCAGACGCGTAACTCCTTTAATAATTAGTCATAATAATAATAGTCATGTCGTGCTGGCCGAACTTCGGCCACGGCGGCCATCTCTATAGAGACGAGCCAACTGCGAAGGACATGTTATAGTGTACGAGTGTGCGCGCAGGCATGAGTGCCTGTTCCCTCATCCTTATATTCCGATGGGACAGCAGTGAGCACGACCGGAGAGAAATGATGCGCAGGAGCAACCAGTAACACCGGCATCTTCTTGGCTCTGGACTGTTATTGGATATTGCAAATCGCAACAAGATTTTGGTTCGACCCCGGCCTCAAATCCAGGTCCTCACAACTGTAGTTAAACCTGCGTCTGCGCACAACTGGACCGCGAGGCAGTTTAGTCGTAACGTCATTGTATATGGCATATAATCTTCCTCCATAACATATAATCTTCCTTCATAACATATATTCTTCCTTCATAACATATAATCTTCCTCCATAAGATATAATCTTCCTCCATAACATATAATCTTCCTCCATAACATATACTCTTCCTCTATAACATATAATCTTCCTCCATAACATATAAACTACCTCCATAACATATAATCTTCATCCATAACATATAATCTTCCTCCATAACATATAATCTTCCTCCACAACATATAATCTTCCTCCATAATATATAATCTTCCTCCATAACATATAATCTTCCTCCATAACATATAATCTTCCTCCCTAACATATAATCTTCCTCCATAACATATAATCTTCCTCCATAACATATAATCTTCCTCCATAACATATAATCTTCCTTCATAACATATAACCTTCCTCCATAACATATAATCTTCCTCCATAACATATAATCTTCCTCCATAACATATAATCTTCCTCCATAACATATAATCTTCCTCCATAACATATAACCTTCCTCCATAACATATAATCTTCCTCCATAGCATATAATCTTCCTCCATAACATATAATCTTCGTCCATAACATATAATCTTCCTCCATAACATATAATCTTCCTCCATAACTTTTCGACACAAAAATAATTTTCAAATTCAGGCGAATAGTTCCTGGGATCTGCGCGTTCAAACAGACAAACTCGATATAAAAGAAGCAGCAATGTGAAAATGTACAAAAATATAATATTAAGATGTTCACATTACGCGCGAAATGTGAAGAGCGAGGACGGAATATGTCGTATTGCAAACCGAAAACACCACCTCAGCGTACCATCAATAAAAAGTATTGACAAAGGGCAAATTCAACAGTGGACGGAGATCAGTCTATTATTTTTATTTCTTTGTTATATCGAAGGATTACAGAGAACACTTTTCAGAATTTATTTCACAAGAAATGACACAAGCCGCGCGGTATTAAACGTGATGAGCAAAATCGTATAAAAAAGTGTGAAAACAGACGTGACACCAGCATAACGCTTTACCGCACTTTACGTTCGTTTTTAAGAAGAATCTCCAGTCGCGAATCAGGCAATTTTATGTCTGCATTTCGCTCTTAACTCGGCCCTTGTTTATAAATATATGGCTTCTCTAAACGTGCTCAAATGCGCAGGGCACAGGTAGTGCTATTATCAGTTTTTCGCACCACCGACCGCTCGGAGTCAGAAGAAGCACGTGGGTGTGTTTGTGGACCACTCATTCAGTTGAGAATTTTTTACTGAGTGTTTAGCTGGCGCTAATGTCAATATTTGATCGACTTAAATAAATGCGCGTTGTGGTAGGGAACGTTTGTCCTGTACACATGGTGCTCGAAGGTGTGGTGCACTTAAGTCGTACATTTTTCTAGAAACTAAGTTTACTTTTATTTGACATAGAAAAGCATTTTAGTTCTTTAGGATTTAGCCTTTAAGTCCCAGAAACGCCGAATTGTTGTTGGACATTTTGTGAAAGCGGACTGGCCTTAAAAAAACACCAAAATGAGAAATTTGTCCTACAGCGAGAAGTTGAATGAGGTGGTGTCATGCTGCATTATATCGAGTCGTAGAGGTAATTTTTGCTCGCAGGACGCCGCCGCAAAGTCTTCAGATGCCGCGTTTAGAGAGGGTGCAAGGAGTACAAAAGTTCTTGACAACAGTTATGCAAATTTCTTTCGGTAGTCACCAAAAGCCTCAGACTGTTCGTGTGCCCCTTTATACTATTTTTTCGGTGCAATCGGATCCTTTTCATGACTACCAACGCCCATGGGCATCCACGTTTTTGTCATGCAGATGCGTTGTCCTTCTTTCCTCTGCACCTCCAATGGCCAAAAGCTACCAATAAACCGCTTGAAACTTATCAGAAAAGCTGTCACTTTACAGCGGTGTCCTTTTTTCATTGGAGAAATGCTTTTACGCATACCGCTGTAGACCGGGGTAGCCTAGCGGTTATATGGGACTCACAGCTACACTGACTACCCACTAAAACCTCCAATGGTGTTCCATCTCTTCCGCCTGTCGACAGAGCCACGGGAACGCGCTAGCATACTTCCGCGACTACAGCTGTGTTCTAACCTAGAATAAAAAGGCGAGCATGGATTTACAAAAGTAGCGAAAGTAACTTTATATTGACTGCTATTACATTTTCCGAACAGCTAACATAACTTAGCCCAAGATTACCCCAGCCTCGGTGTGTGAGCGTAATGACCATAACTCATAGAAATTTCTAGCATCTCAGCAGAACCATGCCACAATAAACAGCGGTGTGTGACGGCGGCCATTAATACACCATGAAAAGTGTGATGAGAGCCGGAACCCGTTGGCTAACTGTGCTGCAACATCTAGATAACAGATATTATCAAATTCAAATGTAACTTGTCTGGGGAGCTTTATTTTACGATGGACCGGCCGTGCCTTGTTTCACACATGATACGACGTTAATTAAAAGCTAGTTGAATAACAGCTTACAAGAACAACTGAAATAGTCTAGTGATAATAAAGTTTACCTTCTGGTTGGTTGGTCATTAGGATTTATTAGTGTCTATTAATAGTTCGCAGCCTGGACATTGGTGGCGTGTACTCCTGTAACTCGGATGACATTTGAAGCATCGGTCGTTATCCCTCTCGCATTCTGTATGACAATAACTACAGAGATGTTGAATGGCGTGACTAAAATAGTGTGATGTTTTATATGTTTCATGAGACAGATGTTGGTATTTGACAGGAATTTAACCACCATTTCCTGTCTTAATAGGATATAAATAGACAAGCGGACAACAAACTGTTTCTATAAGGATTCGATTTCATCTTTTGAGTTACGCTAAACTGTATCTTTGCCAGCGTCAAGTATCCAATAATATTGAATATAATCGATGAAGTGAAAACCTCGAATAAAAATAAAGGATATGCGAGGCTGAGTTAAGAGTCGTTTAATGACGCCGAAAGGTCGCATCGCGTTACTTCCGCGGAAGCCCGTACATGGTGCCTCGCGCTGGTAATGGCACGCACCTTGCGTGCCTGACTTGATCCGACGGACACGGTAAGGGCCATATGTCCCGTTCTTAAACGGGCCTGTACCGTTTTACGGTTCTTCCCGTTGTCACCGAAAAAATATTTTACATAATATTTTCAGTGTTCCTGAATAGTCACAGGGTAGCCGTTGGAAAAAAAGAAAGAATCCTAGGTTTTGAAATAAAATATTCAAAAGTAATGTAGATGGATTCAAAACCAGTTTGGTGGTGAACTTTTTTTCCTTGGTACAAAAAATCTCAATCTAAATTTGTAATATTACTACCACTCTTTAGATGATAACATTAAAGTTTAAGTTTAAAGATTTAGTTTCATTTTAATTAATAAATCTCTCAAAAATCTACTCTGATTCCATTCACCTAAAGAAACGAAGGTGTCCGGCACTGGGACAAAACATGGTCACATTATAAGGTGAATTGACTGCGTTGGTCTTAAAGCGCAATGCGTGTGTAATTGTTACCGGTGTGTCGACTTTTTGCGCAGAGGTGAGCGCGGGACATCGATCATTGGTGACAACTGCTGTCATTAAATTAGTGAAAAAGAGTGTGTTCAGTTCACACAAAATGAAATTTTAATAAATTAGTCTGTGAGATAGTAAGATGAACTTATATGATATATAAGTATATTTATCGTGACAGAGAAGTTGAGACATGAGCTAAATCAGACGCCAAAATCAAGGTTCAGATTACATTTATCGTGTGTAGCGTTAAAAATGTAAACGCTTATTGTGATTGTGGATAATATTACATAATTTCTGATTAAATTATCAACTAATTTTAGAATCTAGATTCTAGTCTAAGTAAAGTAAGTAGATTATATATTTTATGACACTTGAATAATAAAACTCGACTTTCAAGTGTTTTTTCCAATATCGGTGGTAGAATAAAAGTAGATCGCTAGTCGCAAAATCAAAACCACCCAGAGCAAACTGGATTTGAAAAAAAGCTTTGCAGCTTCAGCTATACGTCTGTCAACAAAGGTTCAAAGATTTTATCCTGTACATAAAATATAACATAATTGAGTAGAATGTATAATTTCATAACATGAATAAACGATATTAATTAAAAAGAAAACAATTGTCTTTGAAAACAACAAAAACGTTCGAAATTCGAATGCTGACACGCGAACATACGATTGACATTAATCAGATGATCCAACAAAAAACCGCCTTCCGAATGCCTACAAGTGAGACCGTTAATTTAAGAAGCAATAAAACTGAGTCGTGATTAAACTTCTTATAGCAATGGCGGAGAAATGATATAAACATTGATTTAAGGAAACTATTGAGTGACAAATTATGTACTGAAGTTATGTTCAGTATACAATAACGATTGCTCTGATCTAAACCCACTAGGAAGTTATAATTGTTGATCTATTTGACTACAGTTCGGTGAACCCGGACAGTTATTTAGCTGTGCTATTGTTGCGAGTGTATACATCTTCGTCATCATCACTATATCGTACAAAGTTTTGAATACAGCGCAGATTGACGATCATTTCCTGACATCTCGAAGACGAGAATTTTATTTGCACTTGGGTGTAGCAGCTTTAGCCTTTGAGCACCGAGGTAGGTATTTCACTAGGCAACTGAAAGCTGTCACTAAGTTATAACGCGTATTATTGTCTCATGCCAATAATTCAACACATCGGCGTAACAGAAATCCAGTTATGTGTTAGAACGGAAAGTATACCTATAATGAGTATAACAACAGTAAAAAATAACTTTGGAGGTCAAATTGACCTGACTAATCTGGTCTCGCGGACACCATCAATGGTCTAAAACTTCCACTGATGAATGGCCTATCGAACTGTGAAAGATTAACATTAGATCCGTAGTTCCTAAGTGAAGCACGTTCAAACAAACTATGAAACTCTTCAGCTTTATAAAATTAGTACAGATTATAACAAAGTCAAGGAATAAATAGTATTGGGTTTTCGTTATTAAGTAATAAATTTGCCATGGCGACAAACCATTAAAGAGTTCCGGGTTTGAATCCCGACTAAGGAAAATATGTTTGTCTCCCCGCAAACGCAAGCAATAAAAAAAAAACTTGGGAAGAGCCCAGCGATCTCTTCACTCATCTCTATTAGTACTTACCTGTATACTAATTAATAACTAAGTCAACGTTTATGTTTTAGTTCCATAACATACAAAAAGCCATCAAAACCAGAGCAAAATCCCGTGAGATACTTTAAATCGTTTTTATATTCGAATAACGGTTGTGAGATAAAAACTACTTACGGATTAATGAAATCTCATCAGCGACTCGATTAAAATATATAACATCTCGATATCGTACCTGAAAAAGAAAAAAACATAAATGAGAAACAGACGAATAAAGGTTTTATTGAGTACTCAAAAAGAATTGTAATTTATCACGTAGGGTAAATTTACAAGCACTAAAGAGGGAGCGTTCATTACCTTTTTATATTGTTCTTAGAATGAATTAAAACGATTTATTTTTATTATCGGCTCCATTAGAATAAGATTAAAACTTGTTACTATTCGTTTTTTTACAACTGATAGCTTATTTTCTACATTTTCGAAGTTCCTAGTTGCTACTTAAGTAGCACAGTTTATTCGAATCCAACGTCAGTTACCACCGTGAAGTGACCGAAACGTCGATAATGGAATATGCAAAAAGTTATTGCTATTGTAATATAGAAATAGAGTAACATTTGGGATTTCACAACAACGGAATATTTTTACAAGAAACACCAAGTAAAATAATAGTACTTTACTTCGTCGTCTATTAAAAAGACAGGAGTCTTTTTATATACTAAGTTATAACCTTTAACGAACGAAATTAATTTAAAGGAGCAGTAAAAGCCTTTAGGTGACTACCGACGTCCATTAACATAGGCAACGGGTGCAAATACGGTGCCACTTCACCTCCCTTCCCCGTATGGGCAACCGGACTAGCAAAACTACAAGAAAAAAACAGCTGTCATTTCACGGCGGCAACTTCATGTCAGTTTTTCCCTCACCGCTCCGGTCAATTATCACGACAACTGTCAAGCACTTTCAGCAACCACGTTGTCAGGCACGACACCGCACGTCCGATTTATGGACACGCAGACAACCCCGGGAACGTATGCGGAACATACGCTACAACCCAGATATGTGTCAATGCAGGCAACAGCTCACGCATACGACTGTGTTCATATACTGCAGTCCGAAAGACACACTCAGAGACTAATCCCAATATGATTCCCGTTTTGCCTAGCTCAAATAATACCGCTAGATAAATATTTGAGTATATCTTTTCATCCGTCTTATGACCCCATATCTAACCGATTCAGAGAGGCCAGATTCAGCGGCAATGCACACAATCGGATCATCAACGCTAGCGCGTAATACTCATTACCATTTAGTCTCCGGTTAGTTGGTACGCAATAGACGTCCGTTAGCCGGTGATGACTTTTACTACGTTTTTAGGATTAAAGATATATTCTACTGGAGGACTAAAGCCACGGCGACACAGCTCGGGCCTGCGTTAAATTAGTGTGGTAATGTTTTGAAATGGTCCTAACTGAGGTATTTTAACTAGAGACAATTCAGCTGAGGCGTAGATAGAGCTTGAATATGTTTAAGTGGAGTATTATACTCCTTGTTCTATTCAGTACGATGAGCTAACATAAAATGATATACAAAGGCATATTTTTGGTTTGGCAATTCCAAAAACTTGCAAACGTAATAACAATAAAAAATTAAAAAGTACAATCAACGTAAAACGTGGTTGAATAGATGCAGATTTACGAAAGAGCATAACAGCATAGAATTCATTTCCTTATAGTTCCAACTTTGGCGCTAAGCTCGTGTAGTGAATTTTGTATTGTTTATTTTAGCATTGACACCGCCTACTACCGAGAGCCTTCCCAGTATAAAGTGGCAATTAAACTGAAGTTAAAGCGAAGTAGGTGAATATGCCCACTATGTGTATTTGTAAAGGTGTAGATGGCAACTAAACAGACTCCGACTTCCTTTCATCCAAGAAATAACGGAATAATAATAAATAATTTTGGCATTTTCGCAAATTCTGCATCTTTTCGGATTCATATTAATAGCGCAACAATGTGCCTAATTACGCCTGCTGATGTTGTAAATTGAAATCTATTATTGGCTTCATATGTCTTTTTTATAATAAGTACGTGCTATCTGTAACGCTGTTGATTTTCTCAATAAAGAAAAAAATATTGTTATTCGTTGCAACATCAAAACCAATTAATCCGTATTGTTATCAGCAGTAGACTGACGCAGATATACTATCAAGGGACTATATTACTCATATTTTAAATTGAATAAAGCTTAACAGATTGAGGCAAGAGATCGGTCGTTTTGGCCTTCATTCTTCACACGACGGTATGTCCAGGAGTGAACCCACAATGTATGTACCTGCCAATTTCACGAACCACCAGCCATTTTACTTTCATTTGTGAAGAGAACATCAAATGTCTGTTTATCATTTTACCTTTCAGAAGTCGTAACAATCATATCAAAGCACAACAAACTAAATAAAATATCTCCCGAAAGCCACAGCAGAAACATTATCCCCATACGTTTTTAACGTATGCATTAGACAATATCGAATCCTACAGATAAGAGTTTAGATAAGAATTTCCAAAATGATGTCATGCGACATGTGATAAGATTTTTTATTGTTTCATTATCAAGGCAGTACAATTAATGTGGGAAAAAAGAAATAATATTCATGGTCCAGCCAGTTTTTTGTATATGAGCCTCTTACCAACGCAGTGGCATAGTAATTATGTGGGTGTTCATGGGCGTCGGTAGTCATAAAAAGACTCCGATTCCCCGTT
>JAFELO010000497.1:85538-97941 GCA_017140195.1 Eumaeus atala
CCCCAATCTATAAAAAATCAATGTACAAAAGAATTTGATACACGAGGTGATAAGCAGCCGTACAGAGAATATAACAATCTTTCTTATAATTCTGTCTCTCCCTCTGACCAATCTATGAGTATCGATATATGTGACACTCAGTTTTCTCGCTGTATCCCATTACGGAACTAGCGTGAAGATGTGTTGTTATTATTGTCTAAGCTAGAACACGTAGCTTACTGTGAGTGATATACAATGTATGCCATGCTGCATTGCAGCCGAGCTGGGTCGGCACAACCGCGGCGGTACCTCTCGCTATGACCTGAGATATGCACATGGCACCACCGTATAGTGAGTTCGTGCGGCTTGCTAGTAGCCGGTGACCCATTGGAGGGGAACACATCTGTATGACAAAATGATCACAATAATTCTTTCTTTGAGTAATGGGTTGTGGTCAAAATGAATCGCTTACTTTTGCCCCTTGCACTATAAAAATATCTACATGAGCCAAACGTGCACGTTAAAAAGAAACTATAAAAATAATTGTTTATTAACACAATGCATCAGTGGCATTGTCTCGCTAATCGCCAGTAATGTTAGACAACGAGTTCGCTGACGGCTGTGACCATCTCGACTGCGGTGGGTTTCGACGGCATTTCATTGCAAGGGCATGGAGCCGCATGACAGCGCAGGCCTTGGTGGAAAACGTTATATTTGTACAAGTCTCATTGTAATTATTTTTGTGACCTCATTTATTTAGGCCATTGTTATTAGGAATTACTCGTCTAGTAAGACACTCTGTCTGTAATTAAAGTCAAGACGACCGAACTCCTGGTTGTCACCTCCACATAGCTATTACATATATAATTGCTGTTGACGCCTCACAAACTTGAAGTATGTAAATGATACCAACTGTAAAAACGCTTCATTTTATCCTATCATATACATATATTATGTTACTATAAGTGTCCAGCGGTTTCGCTCACGTAACATGAATTTCCGTTTTAAAAACTTCGAAACCCCCCCCCCTCCGCCCCCCATTTCACTCCTTATGGATTAAACTGCTAAAATACCCCAGTGCTGACTCACACCATCATGAAAGGATCCTCTTCATTATGAAAAGATCATCTGATCCACATTTCAGGTTTCTATGTGCAGTAGTTTCGGCTGTGCGTCGTCTGCCGACAGGTCAATCAGTAAGGGAAGAGTTTTATGTATATGTAGATTGCATCGGCATATTATTTGGAGTACTATATGTTTTATCTTGTACATACGTGATGTACGTACGTACGTGGAGGCCTCCTTTAGGTAAACGCGCCGCGGTTAGGTTCTCCAGGTGGGTAGACGATCTCCGTGGATTAGCCGGTCCGGGATGGATGCGAGCAACAGAAGATCGGTCGTCTTGGCGTTCATTGAGAGAGGCCAGCGTCCAGCGGTGGACCGATAGGGTCGGGTAATGATGGTGATTATGAAATTTATCGCCTAGCAGATATTTTCACTGCATGGTTACGTAATAAATCTCTCTACGCAAACTTGAGCCGGTGGTCTTGGTCCGCGTCAAGCAACTCGCTGGAGTGGACACCGAAGGGGCGGGCCCTATAATTTACACTGCACCACATCTAGATGTCATAGTTAACTTGCTCGTTTAAATATGCGCTCTCACTGGGCTCTTTATAGCCCCGTGTATGCTTGCAAATGATAGAACTAAAAATAAAACGTAATACATAGTTAGGCGGCCTCATGACGTGATCATCGTCCTCACAATAAAGCGTAGCAGGTCACGGTCCCGAGCCTCTTGCATCCAGCGGCTCCCCGCCACCATAACTGAGTCGTCAGTCCACCAACACTCGGTTAAACGCAACAATATTTGTACCAGTCTAAATTTCCGTTTAATTATTGAACAATCTTCAATAGTTGTCCTAAACGGTATATAAATAACATTGCACAATTCTGAAATTGTAATCACCTATACGAAGGTCAAATGTCTGTCTTTACTTTTTCCAAAAACACCCTCTTCGCTAAAGATAGGTAAGAAGCCCGATCCATTAGCTGTATGTTCGGAAACATACAAACTTCGGAAACATACAAACATGTTCCTACTTAAAGTAATGTTCCGAATGGGCGGAGCCTGCGAGCAGAAGAGAGATCAATTAGAGAACCACGTAAAATTACATCGTCCGTAAACTGACTTGCATACACACAACCTTTACTTTCTGAGGTATGAGAATTTTAAGAACAGTCAAATGTAGCACTTATTTTCTCTAAAAATATTTCCATATTTAAAATTAGAATAATAACCCGCGCTTTATTTTCTTTCAATATAATTCTAAATTTAAAAGTTGTAAAACAATTACAGCGCCGACACGATCTTAGTTTCAACGTCGGTACCTTAAATACCCAGACGTTAGCTTTCCAGTTTCGAACCCAACCCAATGTTAACTTCTAAGAGCTAATCAATATGGGTGCAGCTGGGAAACCAGCGCGCGTCTTAACACGAGGGTGCAAGGTCGCGAATCGTTTGCCCCCACGCACAATGCCCGCAAAATTAACGTGTGGTAACAATAATGGCACAGTTTACACACACAGCAGCGATTATGATGGATTGGGTGCACTTCGCGTGGGCAAGACGTCCAACGGGTATGCTAATAAACCCCGCCAAGAAGGTTACATTAGAACAAACTTCAATGCGATTGTACGTGATCATGACTCGCAAACCGCACAACAGTCTACGGTTTACAATACGGTTTTGTGAAAATTACTCTGTGGCAACGATCCATTTACCTGTCATCGAACAGAACACACGGCTTTTATTAAATGCTGGCTTGTAGCGGATTTGGGCGGACATGAACGAAGTACCTCCCGCTCACCGCTCACATGACACTGGCGTAAAGTGACAGCTATGCTATGTCACGTTTCATGCAGCTTGTGAGCATCCGGAGGTCCATTGAAAGGAAGGAGGAAAGGAGGGGAATATCTGCATTCTACATGACAACAATATTCCGGACGTCCATGGGCGTCGGTAGTCGAAAGGCTCCGATAGCCGTCGAAAATCATCAGATGTTTTGGTTTAAAAATTGTGATTTAACGAAAGAAGTGCATATCGGCTGTACAAATGACAGTATTTGATAATGATGATATAACCCTCCTTTGCGTTGCAAGTCGGGTAAAAGCCAACAATTGTACAGCAATAAATCCCTACTACCGTCTCATAGCATTACTCGCGCTATTGTAGAATAAAGGTTCTGACAAACCATCTCGAATGTTGCACCCGCCTGTAACTTTAGAGATGTATTGTTACTTTATTCGCGAGTTGGTTATTGAGTGGTAAAGCAACTGCCTAGTGTCTACTTGTTAAATCTATAAACAATATAAAGCTGAAGAGTTTATTTGAACTCGCGCTAATCTCAGGAACTACAGGCCAGAATATTCAAAACTGTTTCTATGTTGTATAATCCACTTATTGACGAAAGCTATAGGCTATATACCGTGGCGCTACGATTAATTGGACCGGAGTTACGCGTGTAAAACCGCAGGGTGGTACTAGTATTGATATATTTCACTAGAATAAGAAACGATGTCTTTACGCTAATAAAAACTAGATTTTACGTTGAAATCTAGGACGCGAAAACTAGTTCGCGTGACGATAGGAACATGTAGAAGATATAGAGGTCTGTAGCGGTTGGTGGAAGGAGATGACTCTCTCCTCCAATGTTCCGGCAAGTTTCAACAGAATCCGTTCTTGTTTATGACGGATTATTATTATTAGACGGTTTAAAAATATCCCAAAAAGAAAACTCAGTAAAAAGTAAGCATGTGAATATCCCATTAAACAAAAAGCAGTGTGCTAGAGTTTAGACGGCACGGCCGAGGTAAAACTTAATTAGTTATATACAAAAGCTATAACTAAAGAAGGTTGTACTTCTATGGCTGTAAGATAAAACGAAACGTAACACTGTCTTTCTACCTTCACTACTTTATCTCTCTCAACTTCCTTTGGGCTAGTTTTCGTAACGCATTACCAGCTTGCACCCCAAGTAAAACATGCAATGCGCTTGCTGAGGTCGATAAATCCGAAGATAACCGGACCGACACTAGATTTTAATACATCGATTTTATGTATAAAATCGATGTGGTAACAGTTGAATAACGTAGGAACGTCCCTAACCGAAGCCTTTAAAAACAATCGACAAACCCGTAAAACTATCTCATGTTTTTTTTTAGTTATTTGTCGATTGTTTCTATAGGTATAGTCCTCGATAGGGGTGGCGCGAGTAACGAGAGATCGACAAATAGACAGGCCACACAAACCTTATGAAAGATATAAATACATGGATGGTGATATGCGACTACAAATACTACATAGAAGGCCTACATAGGATATCAAGTGGACAAGAATATCAATCGAATCATTACGATTCTATTGTTAATATTAAAAATCGATATTTTTCTTCAAATCTACGTTGTTATAAGGTTGGTTTTGGTACATATTGTTATAAACGGCGATCAAACATTGGATATTGCATAATGTTTTAAGTGAAATTTATACAAGTAGTACATATATAGTTTATGTATACATGATTAAGATATTACCGGTAAGCCATATGACATATCTGTTGAACATTTTATTTCGTAGATTAACAAGTTATTTGTCTAAATTATTCGCTACTACAAAATTAAGTCATCCATTTATACATCAGTAGATATCGTTTCTTAAGACGTATTTTTTTTCCTATTGCTTCCACTGCCCGGGCTATAAACCGCCATGATAATGAATGAAACACCCCTTCCTCAACGCAAGCACTCTCAATTGACATATTTGTTCAAGTTCCAGAGATAAGTGAGTTCAAACAATCAAACATTATTATTACGAATTCTAAGTTCTGTAATGCGGCCCTGTTTGTCCATCATTTATAAACACAATGTAAGTGTTCATAGCGAGATGGACGCGACGGTTGACAGTGTCGAAATACGATCCCGAAAACAATGGATTCCCGCGATGCTAACAACAATTATGCAACAAATCGCAAGACGACCGAGTCACGGTTAGTTGAGACATGTCCTCAGATCTTTGTTAACCTTTATGAACGATAACATCTACACATGAACAATTAAAATGGTGTAGATCCATCGGCCGTATAATGACATCGCGATTTAGCCAAATGTTGGGCAAAAGTTATGGGAAAATGCCAATCTCATCATCATCATCATTCGTACGATATTTGACGGCCACGAGCAATGTATAAGGGAGCAAACGAGAGTTCGGATCGTTTTGACGACTCCCGACATCCTTAGACATAGCATTGTCTAACAAAACATACAGTTGTAACGTACAGATCATCGTCATTGGCCTTTAACGATGGACACATGCACAGCTGAACATGCCTATGTTGCCTCCTCATTAACATGCAGCTCATCTAAACTGACGTCATCAGTATTTTCAGTTTTTTTGAAGTTCTAGTATCAGGTATTATATTTTTGTATCGATATCGGTTTTGGTATCGACTCTCGATCCCAACACTAGGCTATATACATGCGCATTGCACATGCATGTTCACATGCAATCTCTTATCAGCGATAAATTGTATATTTCAATTAACTATCGCACCTCTGTATCGTATTTTTATTACTAACTGCTGCATTTTCTTTATCCGATCCACCCTGTACACTGCGGTACGTGGATAGTTTTTATCTTATTACCGCCAATTTATGTGTATAAAGGTACAGCAATACCTCGGCCGGTCAGTGCAGTGCAGTATTGCTAATTGCTATACCCACATACATACTCAAGGTGTAGTTTGCTAAAAATTTTCCATCTATAAAAGTACAAGCTACCCGAACCGGATTTACGCTTGTAAAATTTATCCTAAGGAAACCGTTATATCTTTCGGGGTGAAAATAAATGTAGATACAATTCAGGTTTATAATCTATCTTAGTCGAATTTCACCCAAATGTAGTATTTGCTTGGAGCAATTACTTTCGCATTTATTATTAGTAAGATAACAAGCACAAGTCGCAAAACTGCGTGAACGCTCTAATAGGTTCTTTTTTATGACTTATTGGGCAATTAGTAGTTTCATGACTAAACAAGCCCATAGACATCAAGACGCGTTGCCGGCCTTTAACGAATAGATGTGCCCTTGTCTTGAAGACCCCTAAGTCGTATCGAATCGGAAACACTGAGAGAGGTAGGGGGAGGTTCTAAAAAATATTTGGTATTACGTAAAATAAATTAAACATCATCATCATCAGCTCTAATCTGTCCACTGCTGCTAAAAATATTATTTAAACGAATCATGACGAGTCCCTGAAAACTTCATATTTACTGTTAGCGATACGGCATGGAATTGTTTCAAAAAGTTTAGAGACTACCTAAGCTGATTTACCCTAGGTACTGCCATTATCGTATCGATACTTACAACATTCACCATGATTAACAACACTAAACATTTATATTTCCATTTGGCGGTGATCTATCATCGATCAACAGGAGATTGCATCTGGGACGGGCCCCGGGCTGGTTCTGCCACACCACAAGGACCAGTTAGTCGTAAACTGCCGCTTAATTAAACACTTCAGTAGGGATGCCCTGTACAAACACCAAGATATCGATAACAGCTTAAACGCCTTATCTTTAGTACCGAACTTGTTAATTTAGATCATCTCCATAAAAGGTTTATAATAAGTAAAAGCATTGGTTATTCTTTATATCTAGAATGATATATAGAATAAAAAAGCATTGGTTATTCTTTATAAATGGAATGATATATAGAATAAAAAAGCATTGTTTATTCTTTGTATAAACAACAGTGCTTGTTGTACACCATGTTGTTCACGTATAATTTACCACAGGAACAATTCTTTTTCTTTTCGACATCAAATTGTGTTATTTCAGTTTCTAGTCTAGGCCGGTTTCGTGTGATAGAATAACAGATTTTCGTATTTATAATATTAGTAGCACCAGGCGGATTAAAACGGGCAACATCGATATATTTAGTTAGTTAGTTTGTCGATACAAACCGACACATCCCTCAGATGGGTTAGAAGAATCAGCGGCGACACACGGCCGGGTACGTAATGATCATGTACCATTTTCTTACGTTATTGCGTAAGTGGCTTAATGCGTTGTTGGTAATATGTTATTTCGCATATTATGAGCCTTTTCATAAATGTGGAAATCCATTAGCCACATAAGAATATACGTTTCAAGCGCGCTTCATGACAGCTTTAAATAATGGCTTATAATTGTGCATAATCAGTTTCTCACTGCTTTTTACTTTTCTTGTGAAGAATTTAATCGTAACATCTAAAGGATATTTAAGCGATTTTATTTAGCTTATCGTTTGTGTTTCATTTATTGTAATATCACATTCAGTCTGCTAGATATTTAGTGGACGACGAGCTCAGTGGCGTGCACTCGGGGACTCTTCTGTGCAGCAGAAGACGTATGGTGATGATGTAGATGATGATAATGTATGGAAAGAATTAACTGTCACAATTCTGTTGAAATGAAACGACAAAAATGAAAGAACAACTACAGAACAAACAAGTAGCATGCCAAATAACATCTGGTAATAGTAGACATTTAACATAACCCGAGCCGAATACATTTTTGGACAACCGATTGGCTCGGTTGGTCCATAGTGGCGTAATATGAAGACAACACGTCAAAATACCACGGGCCTGGCCAGTCCCAGACAGGGGGAGTCCAACTTTAGTTGTACTTCATTATGTTGGAAGAGCGACGACAGACACCATACTACGAATTTTACACCGACCACAAACACACACACACACCATCACCAGGTCTAGGTTCGTCTGCCGCAGCCGTTACCACTAACACATTTGCAGCTATATATACATATATCATAGTTTATTATGTGTATCTAATTTGGAAAAATGGCGTAATGTGACGTTATAGCATCGACACCAGTGTAGCAGCTTATAATTATGGTTGACATACATTGGTCCCCAAAAGCCTTTATGTAAGTAATCAATTTTGTAAAAATTTTTGATTGTCAACGGTCCACCAATGGGTAGAGCGATCCCCGATAAAGGCTTTACTGTATAATTTGTTAAGGTAGCACGCGACCCCTGTTAGTTGCCGGCGAAGCCTGGTCGGTTCACTATATTTACCTATCTCAACGTCACCGTTCTAAAACACTTAAGCAACATTGTAACGTAAATATCCATCATTAATGGTACGAGTGTTTTGGCTAACTGCACAGATATACGTTCCGACTCTAACAAGTGCCGATAATTACTATCGCAATACGGCTGCAGTGCCATCTCTAAGTTGGCCTAGATTCACGCGAGTCCAATGGAGCTGGGAATAGATAAAGAAAGTAAACGTTATCCTTAACTTTTTGGTTATATTGGTCGAAAAACAGATTTTCGCAGAACCAGAATTTCCTTAAGTCTTAGTTTTACGCACATTAAAGGGACGGTAGTCATTAAAGGCTACGACTACGTTTGCCCTCTTACACTATAAAACAATGCCCAGCGGCCATTCGTCTCGTCAACATCATTGACGGTAGCGGGATTAGCTAGAAAACTTTCGGCAGGATTGGCCCAATCAAGCTCTAAACAGAGAGGTGTGGAAAGAGAGTAGAGAGGCCTTTGCCTAGCAGTGTGGCGCACCAAGCTATTACATATAATAATAATAACTATAAAGAAAAACAACGTAGTTGAAATATAAAATACTCAATTGCGTTTAAGCTCGGTAAGGTCAACGGAATGATGGCATTCGCCCCGCCAGGGCGGTAAAAACATATTGTCAGACGTTAATGGAGTAGGACCAGAGAGAGTTGACATTCGTTTAAATGTCTCAACTGGAAAGGCAGAAATAAAACCCACAATTAAATGCACGCGAACTACGAACATAACGCACGACGCGTATGCAAATGTGTAATGCCGCCACATTGACACTTTAATAGTGCCTTCGGAAATTGAATTTTTAAACGTCGAATGCAAATAAATATACTTTTATATTATCTATGGAGATAAGATCAGGAGGACAGTCTTCTTTATGCAAGAATATAAAACAAAACTCCAGATGTGAATAAAATAAAAATAACTGGTCCTATAGATAGTCTATCACTATACTGGGTCTAGAGTTTCAGAGTAGCTAATGCATGTTAAATGAATTATAGAATATATTAGCAGTTATTGCATATTTAGCAGTTATTGAGGGACCAGCGAATATCATTTTTTGTAAAGCTACCAAGTTGGATTTATTGATATTTCTGTAAATAGCATTAACAAAGTCTACAAATATTATAAAATCGGTTAATCAGATATCACAAGAAGTTGTGTAGTCTGTTTGTTACTCTATCACGTAAGATCCGCTGGAAGGATTTGGTGGAAGTATAGCGCCTATGTATAGAGGACTATCAATATCAAGGCAAACGTAAAAATTCGTATTTGCTGAAAAAATGTATGCGCAGCGCCCGAACCCACTCTTACATCCGTTGCGCCAGATATTTTATATTATACAGCTATACAGCTTCCATTGAACACTTGACACAACTGCTTTTTTGTATAGGGAATAGCCTAACATACTTTCCCACCGCAGCTACTGCTGTCTCTAGGATGGACAGCGGTCTCCACTTGTGACCGAAATTGTCAATGCTAAAAAGTGCCTTGGGACCCACAACGAATTAAATCAGAAGAAAATAGGAGCAGTAGGAGTGGAGGACGTGGAGCAAAGAGGAGGTGTGTTTGCGATGTAATTTCTATATTCCCCGCTAGTCTTAACGGCTCGAAGGATTTTAACGTATGTGGTGTCATATTCGCCTTTAAAACGCTGTTGACGTGTACCTACAATAAAATTTTAGGATAGTCGGGTTTTACACTTTTCAATTTTAAGTCAGACACACAGAGATAGCGCACCTGAGTTCTTCCCTCCATGCGCTATAAGTGATCAACCAACAGGCATCTATTTGAAATTGAAGTTCATAGTTTGCCCCGCCAACCGACCCACGTTTGATAAAGTTATAAATACAAATGCTAATTAGTTAGCTTCATTAGTTCGATACAGCCATTTGTAACTGTTACGATGATGAGTAGCTGATAAGTTAACATTGCATTGCGGTTTATATTTAACGGTGACATATTTCAAAAACTATAAATTCCAATAAAAAATTACAACAAAACAGGTGCTATTGGTTTTGCAACGCCAATAAGGAATATATTCTATAGCATTTTGTGTATACATATTTAAAACTGGCCTTCCATGCAATAAATGTGTAAAAAATAAGATGAGCCATGAGATAGTAAGAATATATGTAGACTAATCACACCATGACGTGGTGTGCTTGTGCCTAGGCTCGTGCTAAGTACCCTACCGACTTGTTATAGGTACTAGCTGGACAACGGAAATATATTTAATAGTTTTCAATTCTAGGCATAATATAATAGAATGGGATAACATTTTTATGTTAGTTAATACACACAGTGTTACACATTTCTACTGTTATACGTTTCTATTTCTTCATAAACAGCCATGACCTATGCGGATTTCGAAATCGGGATTCGAGCCCGCGACCGCTCGCTTAACACACGGACTATCCGCCACGTTTTCACATGAGCCATCCGCTCGTCTAAAGGTATTTTTATCTTTCTATTTTCGTCTAATATAAACAATGTGTCAGTAAACTTCGATGTACAATATTTAAAGTTTAAAACGAATTTAGCATTTTGCCTGTGTCCATTTGAATTGACGCAATCTGACAGATGGTTGTGTGCAGTCTTTTTATTTGACTAGAAAATCTCTTGCCCGGGCTCCGACACCAGTATCAAAATAAAAGGTACACTTGTGACGTGAAATGAAAACTGCGCAGACCAAAATCTAGGAAACGGGCACACCTCCACGTAAACTATATATAGTATGATATAAACTGAACACAAACTAATGTCGCAGTGTACTAAAAGAACTGAGCCATGCTGTATTGCAGCCTGAAGACGGCCGCCACGACCAGGACGGTCTATCCCCTTATACAACGTGTACTAATGTAATAAACATGAAGAGTTTATATCATTGTTTGTTTGAAGGCGCTAATCTCACGAACCACTGGTCCAATTTTAAAAAAAGCTATTCAATGTTAGATAGCCCATTTGTCGGAGCAGGCTATAGGCTATATACCATCGCGCTGCAACAAATGTAAAACCGCAGGGCATTGCTAGCTATTCTGTATTTTCTATTCTAATTAATATAAAGCCGAAGAGTTTGTTTGTCTACTAATCTCAGGAACTACTGACCCGAATTGAAAAACAGAAGAAAAAGATTCAGTGTTATAAAAATTGTCTAGCATGCCGCATGACTATGGTCTAATGACTAGTCTCACGCATAAGTGTCTGCAGGCGCAGCATCCGTACCTGAAACAAAAAGGAAACATAAGTTTATATAATAACGAGACAATTCACGTGTATTGGTGAACGACACTATCCACTATATTATTATAACTTATATTCACAGCGCATTATACACTGATAATGTAAAGCTGAAGTGTGTGTTGGTTTATTTGAACGCGCTAATCTCAGGAACACTGGCCAGAATTTTAAAAAATGATTTTGTGTTGAATAGCTACGACTAATAGGACCAGAGTTACGCGGGTAACTTATACAAGGATGATGATGATGCTGTAACTCATACGTGAGGAACAGATGTTAGCTCGTTGCGTCATCGCCGACGCTGGCCCTGGCAGGGTGTACTTGTACGCACTTGTCCTCGGCCCCAACTCGGAAACGAAACACCAGCTCCGAGCGCCGACGGTCGTCAACTGCGATGGCTCGGGTTGAATCTTTTATTTTTTATAGAATAGGGGGGGGCAAACGGGAAATCGGAGCCTTATTACGACTACCATGAACATCCACAGAATTACTATGTCGCTGCGCCGATGAACACATTACATACATTTTCACTTAATGTCAAGTATATGACGCAACCCCCCATAGTCAACATCTGAGCCCGGTGCCAGTTTGGTATTCATTTTAAATAAAATTTTGGTGGGACTTAACGTGTTGAAACAAAGCCACAGCTTCAACGGTGACTGAGACCCCTTCTAAATTTGAACGTATGTGATCCTTCTAAATTTGAACGTATGTGATCTTTCTAAATTTGAACGTATGTGATCTTTTTAGTTTTGTACGTATGTGATCCTTCTAAATTTGAACGTATGTGATCTTTCTAAATTTGAACGTATGTGATCTTTCTAGATTTGAACGTATGTAATCTTTCTAAATTTGAACGTATGTGATCTTTCTAAATTTGAACGTATGTGAGTGATCCTTCTAAATTTGAACGAATGTGATCTTTCTGAATTTGAACGTATGTGATCTTTCTAAATTTGAACGTATGTGATCTTTCTAAATGTGAACGTATGTGATCTTTCTAAATTTGAACGTATGTGAGTGATCCTTCTAAAT
>JAFELO010000498.1:0-13346 GCA_017140195.1 Eumaeus atala
TGGGTTCGATAACTATTTCTATATAGGCTCTATACTATAAAAGCAGTGCATCAGTTACCTGGGTTCGATAACTATTTCTATATAGGCTCTATACTATAAAAGTAGTGCATCAGTTACCTGGGTTCGATAACTATTTCTATATAGGCTCTATACTATAAAAGTAGTGCATCAGTTACCTGGGTTCGATAACTATTATCATGTGGTTGACAAAAGGTTTGCTTTAGACCCTGGCAGTTTACTATCCTTCTAATGTTAGTCTCTCCAACTAGTACACTGGTAATAAACTTTGGTTCAGCACAGTCAGCGCTGGTCAGAATATAACGGGAGCTTATAATGGTACCCACACAGTCATAACGTGAATAATCTTCTGTAAATTAATTATTTTTATATTTTACAAGTTGTCTCATATTTAATGCGAAAACCAAAACGAGTTGGCTTCTTAGACTATGAGGTAGTTTCAATCACAGTAGGTTTTAGGGATCCGCGCAAACAGAACCCTCTTAGGAACTTTGTTGTCCGTCCTCGCGTCCAAGTAGAAGGATCCTATAGTGTACTCGCCAGTGCCCTATAGAATCCTTCTATGTGTACGGGAAAAATACAGACATATAGACAGATGGACAACTAAGCGATTGTGTAAGGGTTCTGTTTCTTCTCCTTTTGAAGTACGAAAACCTAGGGACCGACCAGTTATTGCCGAAATATTTTGTTCTAAACTCGTATCTGGTCCAAACAAATTAATTTCAGGGATGAAATCAATTTTAATGAGACCTTACCAGTTGAATAGCCGATAATTGCCATCCATGGGAACTCGTACACGGGCCCATGTGTGGCATTGCGTTTCCCATTGATTGATCCACAATCGTCGGGCAGTAGGTCCGAAGCGTCCACTGAAAACATAACTTATTACTTGTGCTCTTATTTCAATGTCCACCGATTTTTGTCAAGATGTTATTTAACTAGCAATGTTGGCAACCATATTTGTGTGTCCAGATGTTTGTGGGTTAAATCATGGAATCTGAATTAGACCCACTTCCCAAAATGTTATAGCCATTTGTCTAGAAACGAATAATAATTTAATGTTAGAAAATAAAATAATTAAAATTGTTATAACAAAATTATACTGTATAAAAAGAAAGCGATATAATTTGTTAAGCATATGAAAGTTGATGATATTGCAATAGTATGGAATCTTAATTATGGAGGCTGGAAGTAGATAGAGTCACTTTATAACAAAGTACTACTTATAGCTTCCGACGTTAGAGGCTGTAATGTAATTAATGACTAGAACGTTATTATTAAATATCACAATAACATAGTGGTTGAGCATTTGTGTTATTTTAGTCAAATTTTATAGAAAAGTTAGTAAAAAAAACATTTTTTTATTAAAAATAAGACTCTTGACTAGAAGTATTAAAAAAAGAAAAAATAGATAGTAGTCGCTCCCACATTCAGTACCAATTCACAATCTTAGAAAGAACATCATAACAAATTATGGGATCGACATAGTCGAAGCGGCTACTAACTAGGCTTGCTTTTTTCTTTCCAGTTTGTTACATTTAAGACAGTCAGTCTTCTTTTAAAAATATTTTAATTTATTCATTTATGGTAAGTTTCAATACAAAATTTTTTAAAGTACTCACAGGATCTGCCTAACGCAGCATCTGTTCGTCCGTAGATAGTTATTTGATGTACAATTAGTAGTATTGTTAGGAGTAACATTCTCCTGTAATTCTTTTAATACGTATTATGTTCCCTGATTGCAACTTAAGCGATGTTCTATAGCAATCTCCTGGTTGGTATGATTTATAAGTCTTGACATTATTTATGTGTACTCTGGAGATACATACAGGTTACAGCTAAGATCGGGGTTATCATTTAGTTTGACACAAAGTCTATCTGTTTTTTATACGATATCGCGAAAAACATAATTAACAAAAACGTTACTTATTTTTTTTCCTGGACCTTCGCTTGCATTTCTGTCATTAATCGTATTTTTATACATTGTCTTTTTAGGATTTAAGTACAACCCATAGCTTCTAGTCCACTGCAGTGAGCTATCAAGACCGTTATTTGTTTGATTCATAACATTTGACAGGGATAACAGATATGTCTATAAAACTGCAAATCTACTGCATACATTTAGATGAATTATTTTTTTAGATATAATTTATAAAAATAGAGAAAAGAGGTATCAGAACACCACCTTGAGGAACGCCAGCAGAGTCGTTATTGTAGGTGAAGATTACGCTATCTAATTCAATACGCTGCCGATGGCCCCGGAGAAAAGTTTGAAACCAATCAATGCCTCTATACTTATGTTAACAGACTAGTAATACCTTCTGATCATCATGGCCAGAGGGAGCGAGGTCCATCCTCCCACGACTCTCACGTCGGGTGCAGGTCGCATACGGTAGCTAAAATGGCCTCGGCGCTGAAGTGGCCGTTTGGTTCAGGTAGAGCATCATGACCGGGGAGAATTTCATCCGAATATGCTGCAAAAACTACAACACATCTTTGTGGCAGTTCAGTCCATAATATTTGCAATAAACTGTCCAGCGAAACTGATTTTTGCATGCATTTAAGAATAGCTATATTTAAGAACCTACCTTCAGCGGAAACATCGTCAAAACAGTATCTATAATAGTTTCGACAAATTGATATTAAACTATTGTTTAACATAGTTTAAGATTACTTTGAGAGGGCTGGAGCTGAGAGTACATACTCAATATAAATATTAAGCAGTAGAGGTGAAAGAACAAATAAAAAAAAATGCTTTATTTCATACTAAAATAAAAACAACAAATCAGACTTAATGATAGTGATATTGTGACAATTTATGTTTTTTTTTATAATATTCTATAAAGTTCTATAAAGGAATTCACATGGGGTTTAAAGAGACTATTGTTTAAACTTTTAGATACATTTATATAAAAGTTGCCTTTCTACATTCACAATCCAGAACAGACTTATAATAGTACAAGAATAACAACGGGATTAATACAGTTTTTGATATTGGTTAGTAAAAGTGAGGGTTTGAAGTCTTATTTGGCAGTTGTCCGAGACTCCCGGCTGCAACTTGGATGGTCCTTTCTATATATAATTATTGTTCCATAACCACTAATTGTCACGGATTATCCTTCATTCCTTATATTCACTATTTTAAGAATATGGTGCTATTAGATCTTCATATTAAATCTCCATTTAATAAACAAAAAGAGGAAAATAAAGAAAAGCAGTCGAGCTATGAAAAGGAAGACACAACCAATAAGGTTCCCATTCCCTTGGCTTCATGTGCCAACTAAAATCAGGCAAGATATAAAGTCTGTCATAATGAAATAGAATTTAACATCTAAGTTTCATACGTGGCATATTCTATTCAAACTAAAACATTATTGATACGGTTACAAATTAATAGGTATACAGATCATGTTATTACTACTATTAAAATGCACACTAGAGACACAATAGAGACATGAAATATGGCCTCGGCCAGAAATCATGAACTCACCCTTTTTTATGAAATATAATTCCTATTTGATATATTTTATATCAGGAATATATAGGTTCACGGTGGAAGAGATAAAACTATTTAATTATGCTTTGCTTAAGGCCGATAGTGTCAGCGTTAAAAAGAGTGACATTACTTCGATACCGATTAGACCTCTCGTCTAACAGTCAAATATGACAAACATACTTTTTATAAAATACTTAAGTAGCAAGACATAATTGCTATGTTATATATGTGCACAAAAACTACGATCTCACCGCTGGTAGCGGTCTCTTCCAGACAACCAAAACGATAGGGAGAAGTATGGAACTAGGGTGTGAATTGGCATAAGCAAAAAAAAAAAATAGACACATAGAATAGGATTTTTGAATACACACACGGAACTTAAGTTTAGATATATATACTATCTGACTCGGCAAACGTTGTTTTGCCGGGTGGGACGAACTACTTTTATCACTTAGGGTTATGAATAACAGATTGTAGCCGATTCTCAGACCTATTGAACACGAATATAAAACTTTGTAAAAATTGGTAAAGCTGTTTCGGAGGCGTCAGGTAACTAACATATACATTTTAACTATACAATGTTAACTAGTATATATGAGACGAGAACTTTAAATACAAGATATAAGTAACATATATACTTAAATAATAACAAAAATAATAATAATACTGCCTTTGCGACTTGTACTTGCACACCTCTGCCTACCTCCTCCGGGATAATAGGCGTGAAGGTACATTACTTGACTTTAATAATAATAATATATGTGGACTTGTCTCACCGCGTTAGCCTATGTCTGTGCTAAGTACTTGTGTTACAGGTACTAAACAACGGAAATATATTTAATATTTATATATATTTAAGAAATTTGATATTCCTAGTCTTGTGATAAATATAGTAAGAAAGAACGAAAAAATATTTATTACTTTTACAGTGTGTTAGTTTCATACTCAAATATAAAACAATTAAAAATATAAGAAGGTTATTCGAACTGGTCTCCATTGGCTGCAATGTAGTTCTTTAAACCTTGAGGCCAGTTATCTTTCTTTCCATGGGGAAATTCTTCACTGCCTATCGTCATAATCCAGCGGCTCTGATGAAGTCCGAGACATTTGCTTCCAACCAAGACTTCGTGGATCGGAGCTTAATGACCCGGTGTCGAGTCTTGCTGGAAGGGCTATGCTTGATATTTAAACATGGCGTCATTAAGAGGCTTAACTACGTTCTCAAGAATGGTACCTTGATACGCTTGTGCCGATGTTTTCATTCCTTGTACACCAAAATATGATTTAGTCGCTCTTTCATAGTTAAGACCCCACCAAATCATCACTAAAGTAGGATAATGCCCATGTTGTACTCTGTCGACTAATTGGGAAGCTTCCTTGGAGCTTTGAGCATAAATACTGTCATTTTATTTGTTAAAATGTTGCTCAATTGAAAAGAAATGTCATTCGTAAACAAAATTTTTCTGTGACCTCCCTTTGTGTCCAGCTTCAGTAGATGTTTCGATTTTACTACCCTATTCATCTTTAATTTATTAGTTTAGAAATGAATAGTGTGTCTCTTATAGGCTGCAAGTCCTGAGTTATCTCTTAAACTACGTGACACTGCTCTAGGTGCTATGTTTATTACCCGAGATAAACTCTTTTGCTTTCCGGTCGGATGTCATCGAATACTTTGCCTTACTACCTTCACCAACTTTTTCATACGAACACTATGTGGAAGGTCAGATCTTACTCTGCTACAAACAGAGGAAGTCTCAATGTACCTAGTAATAGCCCGGTACACAAACATTTGACTAATACCAAGTGTATGGAGTTTTAAAAGTTGCATTTGGCTCCATAACAACTTTGAGTAATGCAATTACAGCGATTCTGTCCTCCTTATCACCCCACTCCATTTTAATATCGCAAAATAATGTACAATGTGTTGGCGCCAAAATGAGAAAATGCAATGAATGAACAATAGTATAAAAATGGCAGATTCCAGATTCAAGTGTAATTTTTTTTATTTTTAATTGTAACAGTGCGTACGGCCAGACTAAATATTTAATTTTTATTTCAGAAATTCATATAGTATCGATGACTTAGTCGGGACTCGTACCACTGCCTTCTGGCGTAACATGCGCACTAACCACCACGTCACCGACTAGTTGGCTCTGTTGGACAGCCAGTCTTCAATAAATAAATAAATAATTGCATACATACGTAACATAATGTTATAGACGCCGTGACGATAAGATAGAAGCCGTGCTTGGGGCCACTTTACGAACTTCTTCCCATAGCTACCACCACTGAACGGTATCAAAAGCCTGACGTCAATCCTCGAAGTAAATGATGTTGACTTAGGTTGACAATTTGTTCTCAAGTTCCCTTACTCTCGATAGAGCGGGAAAAGAATATGAAATAAAAAGTAATTACAATAGAACGACTTTTACGGATTTTATCGCGGTTTATTTAATTATTTAACTAGCCCGACGTTTCAGAAGCTTTACAGCTGGCTCAGTTGGTAATGTGGCGGTTGATCCGCGTGTTACGCCAGAGGTCGCGGGTTCGAATCCCGACTATGTTATGGAAGTTTATATATGTATTTCTATAATAAAAATCTTAAATATATAAAATTTCTTAAATTTATAAAACATATTAAATATATTCTAGTATCTGTAGCACAAGACCTTACGGTACTTAGCACAGGGCTACGCTAACGTGGTGTGACAAATCCACAGATATTATTATTATTAAGATATTATTACCATGGTCGCGGGCGCCGGTAGTCGTAAAAAGGGTCCGATTTTTCGTTTGCCACCTATTCTATATAAAAAAAGAAAAAATAGAGTATATTGTGACTGCTATGTTAAGGCTTATACTTGTGATAATATAAATAAAATTTCATATATTCTTGTTTTTTCAATTACTATGTTATTAATAAGTAGTCCCTATACATTTTGTTTTGCGCTCCATATAATGTCGAATACACTGTGACGCCATATTGTTTTCAATATCACATTTTACGTGTATTGGCAGATAAAGATTCTTATTCATGTTCAACCACAGTCGTGAGATCCCGGGTTCGAGTCCCAGGTCGGACCAACGTGAAATTTTTCAATTTTTAATAACAGTCCGAAGCCAGGAATTTGGCGGTTTCTCTGCAGGAAGCTGTCGGTCCTGTGCCTGATTTCTCTACGATGGTGTCGGACTGCCGTCCCGTCGGAATGTGAGAATATGTGAATAGGGAATGCACTTGTGCCTGCGCCTACACTTGTGGATTTAATATATCCTGCCCAGTTGGTGAGTCTATATAAAGACCGCCGTGGCTTTAACCTGCAATGCAAATATATTTTCTTCTCACCATTCTGAACCAGTTGAAATGTGAATATTTTCTTTATTTAGGGAAGTCAAAGAAATTAACACGAACACAGTATGTGGTACATTCGTTTAGTACGGATGCTTTGCAGAACATGCGCGCTCACGAGACGGCCAAGCGTGAGTTGCGTTATGCTACGAAACGCTATAATTAGTGATTTCTTTTCAGAGGAGTCCCTCTGTTGGCGTTGCGATGATATTTGCCATAACAGTTCATCGAACTAGATCTAGTGATTTATTTTTTTATTATATAAAAATATAATTTATAATAAAAAAATATCCGTCTTTTAGTGAATAATGAATACATGTTCGCTTAGAAGTTACGTGTGCGGGAGAGTTGCCGTCCTAATCATCATCTCCCCAACGGGCTGCAAGATTCCTACCGTACAAAAAGTGATAGCGTAACTTCAAACTGGTTTTATGTGATTATTATTCCATTAATAGCATTGAAGTCACCTTCCACTAATAACGGACAGTCCTTTTTACAGAGTAAGGAGCAAATGGTGGTCGAGTCACGTTGTTGTAGATCACCAATATCCACATACATCCGAAACACGTGAGGCCTGCAAATACGTTGCTGACCTTACAGAAATGAATAAGCTCCACCTGTAGACCGCCACGTCGTATCGGTCCGAATATAATTTCGGATGGAATTTTGAACACTGGCGCGAAGTCTATACGCTGTAGAAAATGCAAAGTGAACTGACATTTCTACGCAATATAAGAGTTTCAAGCTGGTCCGAAAGACCTTTGTTTTTGTTGACGCGGGGAAACGCATTTACGCGCCTTCACTGGCATAGAGTGTGTGTGTAGGGCTCGCGGCACATTATAAAATGCCAAATACCCACAAAAACCACCGCGAGTGCCACCAGTGCCGCCTTTGGTGAGGTGCTCCGGAACAGCAAATCATCAGGGCACCTCGATGGGGCGAGGTTCCCATCCTTGCCACTTGCCCCGTGCGTAAAAGCACCGCCACTTTTTCTCTTTTGTCCCCTCCTCCTATAAGAGTAAGGTACATAGAGCGGCACCTCCTCCTGCTCTTTAGTCCCCTCTTCTTATAGGAGGGGTACTGAGAGCCGTCACCTCCTCGATTCAATCGGCTTCGCCCAAGGTGTCACGGATCACCCCATTTTTTCGGAGGGACCTACTACTGGTTGTCGGCGCTTTGTCCAGCCTCAACAGTTCGACTAACTAATGAAGACCTCTGTGTCTTCAGGTTTAGGGAGACGATGGGGGACAGACCCCCCCTCTTTCCCCGCAGATTCGATTTGAGTCTCTCTAAGTTGATTGCGGTAAAATGGAATGAGCTGATATAGCGGGGCTCCAGCCCAAAAGTGCGGTTGGACCTGCGCTTTAAGATAGTAACATAGTTTCGATTTAACTTATTAACGAGATCTTGTGTGGTGGTTTTATAATGAAGTTCTATGTAGGAGGTAACCTATGCTTTGCCGAATTACAGCTGAATTGGGCCGGACAGGTACCTCTCGCTCACATACCAGTTCGGAAGACGACCTCCATGCATTAGCCGCTCCGGAATGGATGCGAGTGGCAGGAGATCGGCCGTCTTGGCGTTCATTGAAAGAGGCCTATGTCTAACAGTGGACCGATAAGGGCTGATAATGATGAATGATGAACAGTAGTAGTGATTAGGTAGTACATATTAATTAACATTATAAAGAGGAAAAATTTCTGTGTATGTTTGTAATGTTGTATTCACACAAAAACGAATGGACCGATTTCAATAATTCTGCTACCACCAAAAGCTGCATCTTCACCGAGTGATACAGGCTATGTTACACAAAAAAAATAGGGAGCTAAAAAAACTTGCGGAATTTTGCTATGTTACGGGGGTGAAAAAGCTGCGCTGCTAGTACAAATTAAAACATAAATATTAACATTCTCAACACACAGAAGCAAAGGAGATGGCCTATTTTGGGTGTTGTCTTGTTCAATTGTACCGTGAATAGAGAAATATACACACAATTTGTTAAAAGAAGCGTCGCTCCTATTATTTTTAAAGCGTCAAAGTGTATGAATTAGTAGCGTTTCATAATCTTTTAATTTTCCTTATTAAAATGCGTAAAGATTAAAGAGATTACATCGCTCAAACCCCAAAAACATCCAAACTTTATAGAAGCTTCTAGGTATATCCTTGCGTTTGTATGGCATGAGAAAGATATATCTAATGCCTAAGGTCTCCTTATATAACATTTTCTTGAACATTCACCCAAATTTTATAAAATAATTTAAGTTCTTCTCTAATTTATACTGCGGTTTCTCTCAGTAATGGCTAAACAGATAACGAATTTTACATTAAAAAATTGTTATGATGTATCTAACAACTCTTATTTTTTTATTATATATAATATGTATAAATAATAAATATCATAATTTCGCCCGCAAGGCACACCCGGCTTGGCCTATGCTCTCAAATCATCTGTGTCTACCAGTATATAAGTATTATCTATGTCAGTGTCTCTACGACAATGCGTGGACAAATGTAGCCGACCTAATTGATGCCCAGCGCATCAACTATATGTCAGCGGGTGCCGTAAGAAACGGCGTCCGTGTCAACACCGCGTCATCCGGCGAACACCGCCGCTTGACCGCCCTTCTGCGCGATAGGAATATCGCGTATCACACCTCCGTTCTGGAGGATGAACGCCTCCTGAGGATCGTCATAAAGTGGATCCCGAAAGAGGTCCCCAAAGACAGAGTGACGGCTGACCTAGTCAGTCAAATCATCCCGGTACTGGAGGTACACCGGATGTACCGTCACTCAAAAAATGGTGACGAAAAGGCGAATGTGCCATACAATATATAATAACAATATATCTTCCGTTGGCTCCAGAGAGCAAGGCGATGCATAACCTCAAGGCGATATGCGGACTGACTACATGCCGCATAGAGCCAGCGAGCCAGAGAAGGGCACCGGGACAATGCCACCGGTGCCAGCTGTATCGGCATTCGGCATGCAATTGTAATGGACGCCCGAGGTGCGTCAAGTGCCTGGGCAACCACGGCACGGCGGACTGTCTAAGGGACAGTACCTCCAAAGAGCCCCCAGCATGTGTGCTGCGCGGACAAGTTGGCCACACGGCCAAGGACAGAGGGTGCCAGAAGGCCCCCAAATTCTTTAAGCGGAGGGCACCTAAGTCCCAGGGTATCCCCTACGAGAGGTCAACGTGTTCGCGAATGAAGTTAGATATGGCTCCATGTCCGAGAAACTTCAGGCTCTGTAGGACCATCACGCGCTGGTCGAGACGATTAAGTGAACCTCCCACTAGGCCTATAAATGGCTACCACGGGAAGATTAAAACCCAACTCATTAAGACAAGTGTCGTTTAACGCAAACGGCCTTAGATCTAACATCCATGAGTTGCGGGATTTCCTCCCGAAACATAAAGTAGACATACTTCTAGTTCTAGCAGGAAACGTTCCGAAAACCTAGCCACTCAAATCCGCGTATTTGTAATTGCAATATTGTTCGAAACGACAGAACCCGATCCCGTCGCGGGGGTTGAGTCATCTATTATAAGAGGTCCCTTCATTATATCCCACTCGACCCGCCCCCTCTGGAAAATCTAGAAGTATCCCTGTGTAGGCTATGCATGACGGGCCATCAGTCCATCACCATAGTCTCTGCTTATCAGTCAGGTTAGTAAAATAGGAGAATCGTCAAGAGAGATCTCCACCGTCCCAGAGGACCGTCTAGCACTCTCTGCCGACGTTAGGAATCTAATCCGGCGAAAAAATGCAGTGAAACGACTGTACAATCGCAACGGAGGCGAAGTGTGGAGGCTGGCCCGACAGCGCGAAAGAGAAGTCAAAAAGGCTATACCCAAGTTCATAAACGGGAGATGGGATCCCTTTGTCAGCGAAAAATCTCTGTCTCATACGGCCTACTGGCTACTAGCGAGGGCTATGAAGTCCGAACCGGTGGCTCAAATGCCACCTCTATACCGCGAAAACTTTACCTGCACTAGAGGATGACGGAAAAGCGGAGTGTCTAGTGTCCCCACAGACCCCTTCCTCATAAAAGGGGTAGAAAGCATAGTAACGGTCCGACTGGCATTGCTACCGGTTGATGATGATGAAATCATATGTCTGACGGACACAGAAGAATTAAAGGATCGAATAAAGAACCTTCACTCAAAGAGGGCCCCTGAGCCCGATGGAATAACCAATAAGGCGCTGAAACAGCTGCCTCCCGTTATTATACACCTCCTCGTGTGTATTTTTAACGCTCTTCTGGCGCAATGCACCTTCCCGGACATATGGAGGGAAGCCATAGTGATCGGCAAACACGAACCGGGGAGCCCACTAGTTACCGGCCCGTAAGTCTCACAAGCCGGATGTCCGTCAGGATCGATTCTCTTTCCCACCCTCTTCAATCTGTACACTAGCGACATACCGCAACACCCCAGCGTCCAGCTGGCGATGTTCCCGGATGACACCGCACTGTACATTAGATACCTCCGCAACTACGGAGACAAACTACTCCAAAAGGCCGTCACAGAACTCGGTGAATGGTTCGTAAAATGGAGAATAGAGGTTAATGCGGAGAAGAGTAAGTCCCTAAAGCACCCCTCTTCTCACTAAAGCACCCCTCGCATAGACGAGGAAACATGCCTCCCATCCTGCTCTACGGTAACGAGATTAGAGCAGAGATGGTGAAGTACTTGGGTGTGACTTTCGATAGGTCGATGAGCTTCAAGAATCACATAGATAACGTTATGAAAAAGGCACGATATTTCCTTTTTAAACTTTATCCTATTTATTATAAACAAGAAGAGTAAAATGGCGTATAGACATAAGCTCACTGTGTATATTACATGCATTCGACCGATCTTGTCGTATTGCAGTACAGCATTCGCGCACATATCCCCTACTCAAATAGAACGTTTGGAGAAAACGCATGGCTACGGATGCCCCCGTGGTACTTCCGAAACATCGACCTACATTGTGACTTTCGATTGACCTCGATTAAAGGACACTTCAAAGAGCTGTCTCAAAAGTTCTTTAACCGTGCCATCACAAAATCACACGTGAATCACAAAATAAATTAATCGTCCAAACGTCGGAATACGATCCGACTTTATATACCGTCGGCCAAAGCACGTATTGCACGACGCCGATGACGCGATCGCGATAGAAGTAGCCAAGTCTGTCCAAGAACACAAACAAAGAAACACTAAACCACGCTCCCGCAGTAAAATGCCAATAGGGCCAACGGATGGCAGTTTTTAGTCGGTAGTAGCTATCGCTTCACGACCTGAGCCCGACACACACTTCAGGCCCCCTTGGGTCGGCTGGATGGTGCGTAAATCCCGCTAGAACCAATATCATATACACCGATCGTACCGGTCGAGCAGTGAAACCTTCTAGATAGTGACATAGTTATAACACATATGACTGACAGAATGTCAAACTCACACACCGCTTACGGCAACGAGCCCGGGTTCGAATCCGTAAGTCGAGAGCTTAGATCGGTAGAAATAAAATAACGCGGCTCTAGAGATTCTAATAATAAATAAATTAAGAACACGGCTTTTTGCTTATTTGTAGCGTAAATCGACCCCTTCCGTCAGATAAGCCAAACATTAAACCAGCTCAATTATCCTTATCCACGACACCGCAACTTAAACGGCATCGTGCGAGCGCCGTCCCACTAGAGTGGGGAGGGGGACCGCTTCCCCCTTTCGGTTCCAAAAATAATTACTATAGGGCACGCCCACAATCAACCCGGTATATCTCTTCCCATCTGCGGGAAAAGAGGGGGTTCTGTCCCCCTATCGTCTCCCTTAACCTGAAGACACAAAAGTCTTCCTAGTCAGTCGAACTGTTGAAGCTGGACAAGCGCCGCCAACCAGTATTATGTCCCTTCGAAAAAAAAGGTGTCGCTACGACTCTCGCCGCGGGTGTAAAAACTGTAATTTTTTTACCATTTTTAAATTAAAAGATATTGTACATGGCACAAATATAGATACTACGTCAAATTTTAACAATGAGTTAGAGAAATTTAATTTGTAAACCACATTGAAATAATTTGCCATCTTATTAACTTATCAAAGAGCAACAAAATAGACAGTCCATGCATCGTCTGTGGAGACGTTACGTTAGATAGTACCTACCCGACGATTGATACCAATTTCTTTACATTACATTGTTAATTGTTATTGCGGTCATCTCATTACAATCAAACACTAGCCCACATCGTGAAAGTGTATTAGAATGATATATTCTTTAATTTTGATGAAAGTTTGCAGTAAAGTATATTGCAGAATTGCAGTCTAGTTGGACCGGTGTGACCAGTGCGGTCAGTTAAGCTGCAGCGTTTCAGCGCATGTTGCGGTACACTCGTAGTTTAGAATTACCTTGAGTTCGCTAAAATATATTGCTACATTGCTATAATATCTATAACATCTATATTTAAAAGAATATTTGTTTGTCTAATGATGATAAATCGAAACCG